>VDFB02168118.1:54455747-54592786 GCA_007258455.2 Sequoia sempervirens
TTTTTGCAATCTTTCCATCCATTAGAAAATTAAAAATGATGGACACATCTGTTTTGGGCCATGTATTCTTGATTGTTCTCAATAGTGGCTTTGGGAAAGCTTTCTACTTGGCCAATAAGGTGGTGTGCACCTTTTCATAGCTTGGACTAATGTAATTAGTGGATGCATTGGCAATTGTTGTCACCATATCTTGCCAATATGGTCATCTAACAAGGTTGAAAGGAAGTCCATTGCCATAAATGCAACAAACAATGCTCTCATTTGCAACTTGTCTCTCCTCACTCTTGAAGGCCTTTTACAATGGGCCTTGTTTATGGGAAAGAAAGGGGAAATTCTATTCTCATGGAGATGGTGGCGTGCAAGGATGTGGGCCAGCTGGTTGTGTTAAGTTAGTAGGAGGCTTCACCAATCCTTTTTTGGAAAGAGGATGTGCTCTTTCTTTTATCTATTACTTACCATGCTCACATCTGCTGCTTGTTTAATATATCCCATTATTTGTTGTTTTGGCAAACCTTATTTATTTGGCCCTAGACAAATTCTTATTCCTGAGCAAGTAATAGCACATAGGTGAACTTTTACTCGACTATATTAGCTCATATACATATTCCCACATCAGATACAATGCCAATGATAACCCCCATCATCAAGAAGTTGTTCAGTTATGGTTGTATGTCGTCAAAGAAGTGATGTTGCATCAAATTTAAATGAGGTCTTTACATTTGGGACAACTGAACTAGATCTACCAGCCATCTTGTATGAACATAACAAGGCAAAAAAATTTGACAACTTATAACCTCTATATTACGTATAAAAGGTTTAAAAAAAATTCAAAACTCAACAAAAAAACTTTTGAAAAAATCTTATATTATTTTTTCAAAACTTCAAATAATAACAATATTTACTCACATTTGATAGATAAATCTTTTCTGTGCAATTCTTTCTCTCCTCTTGGTGTAGTTCTTTCTTCCATAACCTTCACCTTCAAAGAAAAGTGCAGCAACCTTCAAAAAACAACAATGGCAGCTTGGATGCAAAAATGCTGTTTTACTTATTTGTGTTTGTGAAATGAGACAAAAGAGGTTAAGTGCCTTCACTTTGGGGCGAAAATAGGCATTTAGGAGTTTTTGTGTGTTTAAAAATTTAAAAGATTTTTGTTTTTTTTTTTCACTTTTTTGGCCAGGCAGCCTGCAGTAGGTCTGTCTAGGTCTGGCCCGGGTTTGCCTAGGGCCTGCTTTGGGCACCCTGGGTTCCCTGTAGTTTCAGCCAGGGTGCTTGGGGTGGACCCTTGGTGAGCCTAGAGCTGTCTTGGACCTGACCCCAAATTGGTCCCATATGGGTACAAGGGGGGTTCAGTGGAACTCGGCAATATAGTTAATATGCAATTAATGTTGCAGGAGAATATGTTTTTATGCCTAATTTTTTAAAATTAATAGAATTTTGTAGAACCAGTATATGATAGCAATTATTTAGAGCTCCTCTTTCATCAGGAGACATTTTGTGAAAGAAATTAGAAAGCTTGAATTTCTTGATCAAATAGTGAGGAACTTCTTAATTCTCTAGTGTTTCTGGATCAAATTGTTTGCTTCAATGCAGCATTTAACCAGTATATTCTGTGTTATATAGCAGATATCAAAAAGTCAGCAACTATAAGGGGATGCACAATTATTATCTATTAAAAAATATTTCAACTTTGCTAATTACTTTCGCACTGATGTTGGTGAAGGTCCTACAACTGTACCTCTGAGTATTTCATTCTGTTTTTGTCACAGATAAGTAGGTCCTTGTTGAGCATTGATAAATCCATGTTCACTTTAGAGGAAGCCGAGGAGTGGTGGCTGAGAAGAAAGTTGCCAAAGCCTCTGTATGATGAAAAAGACTTGGAGGTAATATTTAACCTTTCTTTGCAATTGAACTAGTTGGTTAAAGGTGTGGCTTTTCTTTTGCCTTCTGATTTTTGTTGAGTGGTTTATGACTTTGATGGTACAAAAGACGGAATTTTTTTTTGTCCTATGTTAGAATTCTTAAATATTGTGGTCTTATATGTTTTGTTTGCTTGTATGGATCACTTCAATTGTAATACTTTTTAACATGCTTATGCTAGATATTGAATGCCAATTTGGTCATATGTAGTTGTTTTCTTTTGAATGTACTTTTAACTCTTACCATTATCTAATCACAGTTTATTTTGTCCTGTTCTATACATATCATATGTAGTTGTTTTCTTTTGATTGATAAGATGGGGGGTTCTATAGGGGTCCAACTACCACCGAAGAAAGGAACTACACAACAGAGTATTCCAGAAGACACATCTGAGAAAACTATAAAATACAGACAACGGAGTTAACAGGCCTAAACACACATGCTACTAGTTAATGTCTAGTGGGATTGCTTACATTTGACTATTATTAAAGCTTCTGACTATTATCTGAGCCTCCTCCAAGATGTTCCAAATTTTCCAATTCAATACTGATTTACCAGACATACCCTGGATAACTAATAGTCACCCTCAACCTCCAGGCAAGAACAGGGAATGGAGACCGCCATTTTGAAACCTTCCAAGAATGCAATAAACTCCACCTCGTTTTTGGATTTGATACCCAGGCAAAAAGAGATTCCCTGAGAAAAGAGGGCAGAACTAGATCTGAAAACCACATCCGCTCCAGCTTGGCCTGGATTATATCTTGATGCTCTGTTAAATTCTGCTTTAAGGAGCCAACCAAGGGAGGCTGGTAATTGCTAACTTTGTCCTTTCTTTATGCTTCCTCACTGTAGGATCAGAGGAAGGAAGAGAGCCAATTAATCCAAGTGTGCTGCTTCTTAACAGAAAAATCAGTTTTAACTTTAATCAGAGATGGTCAGAAAACCAAATTATCACAAAAGATTTGAAGGATTCCCTCAATCCAAAGCCCCCAAGATGGAGCAGCACAATACATGCTGCCACAGAGAGCTTAAATGCATAGATCCCTGTGGCAACACACATATATGCTCCTTAGACCTGGCTGAGAGAACTCGCATCAATTCCATATTGCAGCATTGCTTGAATGTTTCACCCACACTCTTTGGATGAACTCATAGTGCAAAAATGAATGATCAACTGTTTAACTAGCTTCGTGGCACACTTTTGCATTTAGATGGACCAGACAATCCACGTTCTGTAGGTTATTGAAAGTCTAAAATTTATTGCTTCCTGCCAACTACACAAATACACAGCATTTTGTAGGCGCTTCATTGATCCAAATAAGATAGATTGGCTGCTCAGGGAAGTGAGGGCAAATGAAAGAGCATAGAGTCGCATGACCAGGTTTGACTGAATATGCCCCAAAGGAGTTGCCTGTCCAAATGAGTCTAATATTCTCCCTGAAGAAAAGGGATTCTTATCTCCTGCAGCAACTGCTACAAACCTGAAAATTGCGGGCTCAAAATTGAATGGAATTTCTCCCTGTGCCATCTGCGAGAGCCAATACCCATGTAGAAGAATTCCATCCAATAAATTTTGATGAAGGGGTGCATAACTCCACATGCCCAACATGAACCTTCTCCAAATCAGTCTGACTGGGCAATGGCAGGTTACCAAGCTATGAATTATCCCAGAACAATGCTGTACATCCTAAGCTACCAAATTAGAATTAGGTATGGGTATGGTTATGAAGGTATGGCAAGTATTTTTTGGGGGCTGGGTACATTCGAGGTACATCCATACAAAAAACATAAAAACCAAAAATTTATAATAATATTTAAATAATATAATATAAATAAATAATGTCAATATACTAAAATGTTAATTGTCTTTAAAATCAATATAAAACTCGGAAATACCAAGTTTATAGTAAGATAGCACAAGAATGTAATTGGCATGATAAACTAAGGTTCATATTCAGATTCAAAGACATATTTAACATTGCTTTGAATCTCTTGCTCTAGAATGTAATTTGTTTTAGCTTTGTAGTCTGTTTGTGATGCCCTAAGAGCATACAGAATTATCAAGGTCTGTCCTAGATTTCGACCAGAAACTCACATCCCAGTCAAAGGGTGAGCAGAAAAATCCCTGAGAAGTCAGCTGTTTGTGGGTGTTTAATTGTACCTGTTCATTGTGGGCTCCTGCTGCGACTATGTCACATGAAATCACAGTTTTCTCTTGTTGCTGTGACTCCATCATGTGAAATGTTTTCTGTTTGTTGCTGCTAAACTACACATGAAATATTATGTCAGTCATTGTGTTTGGGGACAAATGTTTATTTTTGCAGGTCAGAAAACAAAAAAAAATTCTTGAAAATTTTGCGCAATGTTGGATTGCATCAGAATCTGCTCAGAAATGCCACATCTGCTTTGGATTTGCCTGTGTTTGGCCAGTCGTGACAAAATATGTTTCAGACAGTTTAATCTTGAACCCTGGCCAATTCTGTAGGGGTTCCTAGATGAATCATAACTGGAATTGGCAGGGAAATAGGTCAATTTGGCAACTTAGTTTACATTATTGCCTGCTTCCAAGGTGAGGCAGTTACCAATAAGATCTTTATTGGAGATAATAAAATTCTAGATCACTGAACCCCTGGGAGGATGAGGTGATGAGGGGTTTTGAAGAGAGGAAGAATCTGCAGGCTTCTGATACTTGTGTCTTAAAAGCTTGCACCAATGTTTACCATACTCCACTAGAAAAACATCATCCTAACTTGGAGCCCAGGGCTATAATATGCAGAGACAAATCCTTTAATCTTGACCCCCCTTGGGAGAAACTGCTACATACTTTCACCCATTTCATCAATGGCAACTTCTTCTTAGCAGAGTTCCTATTCCATAGAAAATTTCTGCAGATGTGTGGGCCAGGAGAACTAAGAACATGAATATGAAGATGGTGTGAAGGACTGCCGTAATTAAGGCTAACCACCCAGCTAAGCCCAGCCATCTTCTTTGCCATCAATTTCTTTTGGGCAAAGTTTCCTGCCATAAAACATCTTGAGCCATCCCAGTAAAGAGGGAAAAGCCCAAATATTTATAGGGGAGATCAGCTGCTTGGAATCCCATAATAGCTTTGATTTGAGATTGTATCCTTGGGAGTTGGGACATTCATAAAGAAAATCTTCAACATCTCTGGGTTTATAGCCTGACCAGAAACCTTTTCATACACCTTTATGGCTGAAATAAAAGAATGGGCCTCTGCTACATCCGCTGGATCAAATAGAAGAGTGTCATCAACAGTAAGTGGGTCAGAGGCACAAGATCATCTGTAACTCTGATTCCTTTCAGCAATCCCAAGAATTCTTGGTTGCTCAAAAAATGGCCAAAAGCTTCAGCCACGTGTATGAATAGGTAAGGAGAAAGAGGATCTTCCTTCCTCAGCCCTCTGGAATTTGGGAAAAAGCCAGCCAGTTTTCCATTGACCAAAACTGAGAACCAAACAGCAGAAACTGGATATTCATCACCCTCTCGATCCAATGTCGTGTCCCTTCCTAAACAGGTCGGTTCCCAGCACACCCATTTGATAGAGGTGTTTTTAAACACTATCTTAATATATGTATATTTAATTAATATTTAAGTATAAAATATAACTAATAAAATAATAAATATAAGATAAAGTAAAAATAAAATTGAATTTCAAATTTTAAAACTTGGCCCTTCATTTTGGGTCTTGGTGATCTAATTTACAATCAGGTATTTAATCAGCCTGGGCGCCTTTTGGAAAACAATTTTTCGCAGAGTCGAATTTGGCTGTTACAGCCATTGGTTTTGCTTCTACAGAGGGACGAAAACCCCTGTTAGAGCGACTTGAGGTTAGGATGAAACCCCTACCTCATTTATCTGATCCTTTTTAGTGTTTTATGACTGCGAATTATACATTGAACATTTACGGAGCGCTGATTGCCACTGTTAATCACTTCCAGGCTGAGCAAAAAGGCTTTCCACCATATTGGATAGGTGGATCAAGTTACAGCTGTTTACTCACAGGAATAGATTCAACGTATTATGAGAATACACTCCCAAACATAGAACATGTACAAAAATCATTCATGAACACATAGTGCACAGAATAATGGTACTTCATTTTTTAATGCAGTATATTCAGAGTACAATCATCTGTACTATCATAACATCAAGATGTAGCACATTGTAGCATAATGTCATCATCACTATATCTCTCGACTACAATGAACCAAGTACATATAGTCGCTGGCAGTGGTTGAGAAACCAACCGTTGCAAATTACCGTTACAACTAATCAACTAGTTGGGGACTTAATCTCCCGAAACAACAAGTAACAAAAAGTATATGAAATATCTGCTGCTAACTATAGTTTTATTTACTTATAATACTTAGCTGACTAATTACACTCTCGACCAACTACATCATCCCCCCACAAAAGTAGTCGTTCTTCGGGTGTTTCTTGCCCGCTTGGTGTTCGGTTTTTGTCCTTATTGGGTCATATAGGCATTAATTTCCGGGAGTATGCCTAGGACTGGTGTCACGTTCTTCCTCCTCCCGCTTGCTTCTTTCCTCGTACCGTTGCAGTATTTGCTGCCTTCGTCGTTCTTGTTCGCTCTCAGCCCAAAGGTCTTGCAATATGATGTAGTGACGAGCGATCAAACTTGGTAGCCGATTGAGGAGATGGTTGACCTTTGGAGTGATGTGCAGTCTGACCTAGATGACTGATTGAGGGATCTCTCGCTTGAGAGCCTCCCTCTGTACGTGATCCCTCAACGAGATGTCCCACAAGTTTACCAGATCCTCCGTTAGCGCGTCCTCCCTATCTTCATTTGCTTGCACCAGCTCTTCGGTTGGCTGATCCATTACGACGCCATTCTCCCGTTAGGGTGATTTTACCATGTTCACTTAGGCAACGACACCAAATGTTTACTCGCCAAGTGGTTTACAAAGGAACATGGAGTAACTAGAATTTACAGCAACAATAACAGAGCATAACATTACACGAGTATTGTACAAAATAGGATATTGCATTCATTCATCAAGTATATTAGCAATTACATGATAATATCATCATAATGTCCCGTCCCGACTACAATGAGATGATCAATTATATAAGTGGCCGATGTTGGTTGAGATACCAACTGTCGGCAACAACTCCTACAACTACCCAATTGTTGGGATTAGTTCTTGATGACAACTCATAATAATCTAAACTGTGCACGAGTATTATTTATTTCATATATTATTTGTTTGGCCGACTATGACTTATTTATTTATAATACAGCCGACTACAAAAGCAGGAGCTTCTAAGGATAACGAGGTCCCAAGCGGATCTTCAGGTTGTCCATAAACCAGATCTAGGGCCTACATAGGAGAGAAGTATTCAGTGAACTTGTTACAGACCTAAAACACTTCCAGAATCAGGCACTCATCAGCTCAACCTAGGCGAACTGACCTCACAGATCTTACCTCAGATGGAGATTACTTTTTAAAAAGCTTTGTCCAAGGAGTTGCAAGTGTTTGAGGGTTCCATGCCTCGATCCCTAGGAGAGGTGATTTGGGGGTGGATCTGATCCAGGTGCAACATTAGCATGTGAAGAGCCCAGTTGAGGTGCTGAATCCCAGAGCTACTGCAGGATTAAATGATGATTGGACGTTTGTTCGATGTGCAGAATCCGACTGGAAATGAACTTAATACCTTTGGTCACCCTAGCACACTCTAGCATCATACTACAAATCTGGAGGCCGATCCATCATTGTGTATAGGGTATTTCACACTATTACAGCGATTTATCTGCTGCCAGTGGGTCTGTACAGTGGATCTATGCTGCAGAAATGACAGTTGAAGGGAGGTTGACAGCCGCCTACTGAAGGCTGCCAAATTCTTATGTAATCAGATTGTATGCTGAATTTTATTGATTAATTATTTTGTCTTCAGACTATATAAATTGTCCAGATCTGCATTCTCTGTGTATTGTTTTCTTAACAAGGGTTAACAGTGGTCTAAAGAAAAAAAACAGCAGTGACAGCGGAGTTTGAAGTCTACTTGACTTGAAACCCTAGGGTCATTATACCCAAAGCGAGGAAAATCCAAAAGCCTTAAGAACAGCATCCAGAAAATCCCAATCAACTTTGTCAGGATTTTGCTATATCTATTTTGATAGCCACTCCTTGGCATTTCTGGATGAGCTAAGATAACTCCATCAAGGATTTGTTGTCCTTGGACAAAACCATGCTGTTCTGAAGAGATTAGGCTGGGGAGGATGGGTTTCAACTTTTTGCAATCACCTTTGAAATGAGTACATGAACAACATTACAAAGAGCAGTGGATCTAAAATCAGTGAAGGATGAAGGATTATCCTTTGGAAAAAGAGCAGGAAAGGTACATTTGAATACTATTTGTTTAAGGTCCTCTTTAAGGCAGTAGCATCAACATACTTCACACTGAAGGGTGCCACGATTCTCTCATTCATGTCCACAGAGATGAGGGATGGAATGCTAGCCAAGAGAGAAACAAAGTCCCTCTGCACAGCTCGACCTTGGGGAGCAAAAAGGTTAGAAAAAAAGGAGACTGCTTCTCTAATGAGCGATGGTTTATGAAGACTCACACCTGCATAATTATTTATCAAGTCTATTCTGTTAACAATCCTCCTAGCCACTATTGACTGATGAAAGTAGTGGGTATTCTTGTCACCTTCTTTGACCCACCTTTCTTTGGATTTCTGATGCCAAAAGATTTCTTCCCTAGCATAGATCCCTTCCAAATGAAGCAGATTTTTTTTCTTCTCCTTCAAAAGATAATCCGTGAGGCCAGCAGATAGAATTTGCTGATCGACCAAGTTGAGCTCCTTTTCTTATCTGATTTTTTCTTCAAAAATGTTGCCAAAAATCACCTTTTTCCATCTCTTAAGATTCCATTAGATAAGCTTTAATTTCAGCATAAACTGATGCATGATAGATCCTTGCCTAATGGGACAGCTCATCCACCATGATGAGATTAACTTTTAAAGAGTGAAGGATGTCAAATCCTCATAGCCTTAAACTTGGAGGGACACTTCAAAGGAGTTGAATCTGTTTACAGCTGAATTGGAAAGTGCTCAGAGCTAGAATATGATCCAATGAATGATTCTGAAAACCAAGGTTTCTCTATCGACTTGGGAAAGATCAAAAACCTGTCCAACTATTGAGCAATATTGCATAAGCCAGCTCAAGAAAATTTTCCAGCATTAGAATTTATGTATAATGTGAAACAATGAATGGTGCACTAGGAAGTCCAAAAAATCCATTTCAGATCTAATAGATTTCTATCTTCCACCTTGTTCATCTTCTGGCCTAATGATGGTGTCGAAGTCACCTCCTAAAACATTTACTTGTCCATCCCAAAGATTGATTAGATCTGAAACGTCATGCCAAACTGCCTTCTTATTAATCAGACTTTGTGACCTTACACATTATCGTACAAGCCAGAAATATCTTCTTGAGAAGGTTTGAAATCACATGTTGGCTAATTTATAGAAGAAGCAATGCGAGAAAGGGTATCTGAGGAAGGGTTCCAAAATACACACATACCTCTAGAGGCCCCAACCACTTCCACATCAAAGCCCTACCATGATTTCCAAGATAGAGAGAACAACTTTTGAAAACCCACATATGATAGTTTCATTTCTTGAAGGAATGCTAAATCCAGTGAAGCCAAGCTAAGGTGGTGTTTTACTAAATGCCTTTAGTTAGGGGATTAAGGCCCCTAACATTCCAAGGAATTTTTATTTTTATTTTAACTAGTTGAGGTTCTTCTCCCTTCGCCATGATACATAGCCATCTATTGTTGGGATTTTGCATCCACCTCCACCTTAGAGGATTCCTAAAGCCTAATTGCCTTCGACTTTGTTTCTCCATTAAAAGACTTTCTTAGCTCTTGGCACAACTATTTTTGAGCCAAACCTCCTAGAGCATCTAAGGTCTCTTTTATCTCTTCCTACACCTCTTAGAAGATTAATCCAAAACTCATAGAAGATTGTTTCAAAGGATTCATTTTCGAACAAGGTATACTTTAGTGGTTTAGACTTTTCTAAATAGAACTCTAGGACAAGGTAAAAGGATTCACACATATTAGGTCTATCCCTAGAAACTTATTCAAATTAATCCAGAATGGGTGGCTACAAGGTAGGATTTGTCTCGACCACCTTGTCAAAAGCAATGGGATTATCCTTCGTAGAGGGAGAAGAGCCAGCAAAAAAATGTGTTCAGGGATTTACCTTTAGAAATTGAATTAGTTTTGAAGGAACACTACTTAGGAGGTGAAATTGCATTTGAGAAAATTCGATGATGATTTGATGGACAAAGAATTCTTGTTTGATTTTTGAAGTTTTTTTCATTCTGTAAGCCTTACTTGCAACATGCTTGGGCGTGATAGGCTTGCGAGAAAGATGATAGTATATGTTTTGATATTAGTCAAATTTGATCATGATTTTTTTTTGGCTTTTTTTAGTTTTTTTGATCTTGATGCTAATTTTATCCTTGTTGAACTTGAACAGAAACATGAACATTGCAACATAGGGTGTAATTGTATTCATAATATGATGGGTTTGTTATCCCTAAAATTTTCATAAGGACAAATTGGCTAGGGTCAATATCTAAAAACGTGGACTCTCTATTGGCAAAGAAGACTTACCTTCTCTAACTACTTGTGAGGATATACAATGGTGAAATATATAAATCTGTCTACATATTTACAAGGTAGTAGTTGAAAGATGTGACATTTGTAAACATTCAAAACCAAATATTGAGCTGAAAAGATAAAGGCATTCTTGAAGGAGCAGCGACAGTGTGCCATTTCCCATCCAGAGCTTGCATAAACTGGAAGGATCCACCTAGAATAGCATAGAGGATCAAAGTGAAACAGATCTTTAAAAACCAATCAACATAGTAAAGTGAAGTCCCAACAGAATTAGTGTAGAGAATTTGCAAACCAATAATTAATGACTAGTATTTGAAGGAACAAAAACCTGCAAAGTATATAATAATAATATATATCATATTCATTTGTTGAAATATGGTAGCTTCGGTCAGATATAGAAATGATGATCATATGTGTGTGTATATATATGTCAGTATATGACATATGTATACACACATATATATATATATTAATTGTATACATCATCATTTATATCGAAATCTACTACATTCCAAGTATACTATCGATCTGCATTTAGAGGTTATTAACTGCAGATTATTAGCATTTCATGTTTCATATAGGATCCCGATCGAGCATCATTATCGGTGATCATTTCCAGATTGGATATTATTTATTTGTGCAAGATAAAATCAGATCGAACTTAGTAAGCATTTATGTTTATTAAGTAACTAACTCCGATTTGGTGATCGGGTGTTTAGTTAGTCGAAAAGGCACAATCCATGAGACACGTCCCATGAGTGGACATGCCTCCACTTCGTGGAGACATGTCCGCTCATGGGACGTGTCTCCCATTTGATATTTAATGCAGATCCGATCCACATTTGAAGACATCGAAATCAATAAATGTTCTGCTCTTGTAGATCGAATACCATTAAAGAAGACTCAGACTTGTGAATTCATGATCAGTATTTTAATATTGATTTGGTATCAACTTCATATTTATCAAGTTCAACATTCTGGTTATAATCTGAAAGAAATTTAATCATATTTAATATCATTCAAAAGTGTTCCATACAATTTCAATTTCCTTCCCACCAATGGAAAAATTTCAAATAATTGGTGTCTAATGTTAATGATTTTAAGATCATAAAAATGAGACTTATGATGCCCTTCTAAAACAATCTCCAAGTAGTTATGAGCCTAATTACTATTAACTAACTTCTAACTAACCAAATAACCATCTTTATTAACTTGCAATAGGGAACAAACAAACCCTAAACACACTTAAGTGACTTTGTAAGTTAATGACATTAAGTTGAGGTAGGGTCCACCTCCCCACTCAAAGAGGCACTTATTTATATTGTTTGCAAACAAATGCATGAAAATTAATAAATTAAACTAATTGCACTTCTACCCTAACTACAACTGCTTGCATGACGTGCAAGCTTTATTACAAATGACCTCATCCACTAATTCTAAATTACAATCATGCGATTGTCATTTGAATTGATGATCAAAATATTATTACTTAAAATATCTTGTCTCTCTCATGATGGGGTAGATGATCAAAATAATAGTTGACTTTGAGCTATAAATAGCAGACACTATAATTAACACAAGCTTCTCGTGCTTAAAATTTAGATTACTTAAAATAGTAGAGGCTATAAATAGAAAATCCTTGAATGTGCTATTCTCTTTGAAAATGGTGATAGCTAAAAATAGCATGAGCTCTATTTAGAGCGGGTTAAAATAAAATTTTCATAAGGCAGCTCTAGACAACTTCAAGGATTCTAGCTTTTCCTTTGATCACGACCAACCCTCTAAACAACCTTGAAAATCTACTCATTCATCCCCCCTTTGTATAGGTGTGTCCCTATCTAGGTGTGCTTGAATATGGATTGACAAAAATAAATGCTTTGTATTGGCACATGCCTAAGCTTAGATGTTTGCTTGAATACTAGGAAAATTGACAACAAAATTTCCCCCTCCTTTGTATTGGTGTGCGCTATTGTCCAAGCACACACCTATACACTAAACTTGAAATTTTAAAAATTCACCACCTTTGTATTGGCATGTGCACCATTATCTAGGTACACACCTATTCATTGAAGGAAAAAGTTGACTAAATTCAAGTTGCTTTCTAATGGCGCTCGTCAATACAAAGCACCTTGGGTTCAGTTAATTTTTCCCTTTAGTGTATAGTTTTGTGCTTGGGTAAATTTATCAAGATTTTAGTCCTTTGTGAAAGAGTATTTGATTCCTTCATTATGTGCTGATGAATATTCCTTTGATGGTAGGAAAAATGATATAGTTATTTGAGGTATGTGCCTAATCCTTGGTGTACACCTATGCATTCAGTTCAAGTTCTCAACTTGATGCCTTTGACTCTCCTTTGTGCACCTTCGTGAAAATTTCATTGCACAAAATTTGTCCATCATCACATTTTTAATCGAGTAGAAAATTTGATGAAAGGATCTTTTTATGTTGGTGCTCTTGTGCACCATCTTTGACGAGTAACTATGGGCGGATTTATCTTCTTTTAGGCGCATCTAAATAGAGGAGCTTTTTCAAGAACATGCCACTGCTAGGGCCCATACCATTACACTAGAATTTCAAAACTTTCGCCTCTTTGTAGTGGTGTGTCTGTATTAAGAGGTGTGTTGATGCTCTAAGCAACATTTCCTTAAAAACAAAAACTCCCTTATTTAAGTGTGTGCCAATTTCCTACCATGTGCTTGTACTCTAAAATTTCTTTGTTTTGTTGTAGAAGCCAATGCCTTTGTATTGGCGCACTGAAAACCTTTGGTGCACAATGGTTAGGAGGTGTTTAATAATAAGAATTTTACACCTTTGTATTGGCACATCTTGCTTGATAGGGGGGCGCCAATATGGTACTTGCCATTTAAAAAAAAAGTCACTCTTTGCAAAGGTGCCTGCCACTAACCAAGTGCATGCCATTACACTAGCAATCACAACTTTTAATTTTTTTTTTTTTTTGGAATGGTGCACCTGCAATCCCTTACACACACCTTACACTGGCTTTGCGTCATCTTTCATTGAGCAAGTTTTTTCCATTCTTCTTCACACCTCACATTGACACATCTCTTCCTTAAGCTGAACTCATTTTTGCAATTTCAGAGACTTGAGACTAGGTGCGTGCCAATTGCTAGGAGTGTGGCATTACTCATGACAAACCATATTAAATCTTTGTATTGGCTTGCTTTGGCCTTTTTGGCGCATGCCAATACATTGTGGGAAAAATTTGAAAGTATTTGGTTCCTTTGTTGAGGCGTGCTTGCAATCCTCTTTATGTGCCTAGACACTGTCTGGTCACCATCCTTTGCTTTGGTGCATGTTGAAGGATTTCACACGCCAATACACTGGTTTGCCACTAATGTGTGCCTGGACTGTTTTAATGTGTTTGGTTATTCGTCGAGTGTTTGAATTGATGATCTTGTGGGGTTATAGTAAGAAGAATCAATAGAATGATGTGAAGAAGATGAGACTTTGGAACACATCAAGGCTAGATAAATGAAGTTTTTGTTTAGTAAGGTTGACAAGATATGAAATTTTAATATAGGTACATGTCCAGGCAATTCATAATGTTTCTATCAGATGTGGCATCTAGGACAGGTTCCCAAGATAGATGCAAACCAAATTCAGGGGATTCACAGTTGTATCACGTCATCTCAAATGTTATTTTCTATCCCTACACACTGAAGAACAATAAGTTCACATGTCATAATATGAAGTACTGCCATGTGACCATTTGTCTGACCTGGCTTTGAAATATTTTGAAACTCATGTCCACCACTACAAAGTATAGAGCCCGCATACTCATTGAAACATTTCAAACTAATAGTACTCTTTTCATTATGGTGTATGATAGCCCCATGAGCTACTAAAATAGCACTGGTATTGCAACTTTTATGGTTGAAAGACTGCCCACACTATCATTAGATGCTGTGTTGCAAAATCATGAACTATCCTGGCAATGAAGTGACAATCTATGCCATGAATTGTCATGGACTTTGAACTGGCATCAAAGCATTTGCATCATTGGAACTAGCATTTGAATAGCCACTAGGTGCAAACGCTACCTAGTTCTTGTTTATGGCCTTATTTTTGCATAGGTTTTAACAAGGACACTTGGAGGTACTCCTGGAAATGTAATTTAATATTTGAATTTCCATTCTAAAGGTTTGCAATGGATTTCAAGGTCCTATGCTGTCCTTTCTTGAATTCAAGTCTACAAGTAACTTCCATGCTATTCCTTTCACACAGCACCTTGAGGCCCAATATTTCTTGACAAAATCCAATCCTATTGAAATTAACGTTAAAATAGTAAATACTTTTGCAATCTTGTAACCAGGATAAATTGATAGTGTTGCCCATAGCATTTTTGTCTTATTCAGTCAGTGATGAATAATTGAATTTTTGATATTCATTTGTATCAATTATTGTACTAGGGATAAAAATACACCCTACAAATGCGATTCAAACCCTAGATATGTAAAGGAGCCGAGAACGATTAATTGACCGAAATGTATTAATTGACACTTTAGATGAGCATGTGCTGAGATGAAATTGAGAGGGATTAGGGCTTACCTGATTTCCATGGTTAACAGAGAGTGCTCATTGTTTTGATCATAACTTTTTAGAGCTGTATCTCATAATTACTAAAAATTAGATTTGTTGGATGTAAAATGATGAAATCTGAATTGGGTCGCTCTAATTTTATGGAGAGACATGATCATTTGTGATTCTGTCTTGGATGGCATGATTCTGTCCTGACGCAAAATCTGATTTTCAGTACCTTCAGAGAATGTTCGCATGGAAAATATCCAGTTAAGGAAAACAATTTGGTGCTAAGGAGCATTCTTTTGTAGCCTGCTGTGCTAGGATTGAAGTGCACAACTTCCTAAATGCTTAGTTAGGCCCCAATATTGGTTTCATAGTGATGAAGACAGGATAAACAGAGGTCTTGAACATTGATGTGGACAGTGGAATTGATAGCTGAACCTGCAAGTGTTAGTGATTCATACATGAAGGTGTTGTCCTATTTTGATTAGATGCCCACCAATACTCATTTTCTATGTGATAATTGAAATTGAGGATGATGCCACTTGAGAACACAAATGTGTGTGCAACATGTGTGCAAAGTGGCATAACATTAAGGGAGAAAGAAACAAGGTTATATATAACAATCTATGAAAAAATTTCTTTGCTGACTTTTTGTACCTTATGTGCTTGAGCTTTTTGCATTTGATTTGCCGCCTAGGGTCCAAAGCTTATAGACACAAATCAAAAGAAGACTTGTGTATCAAAACCTAAAAGAAGAAATAGCAACAAACCTATGTGAAAGATCTGTACAAATAAAACTGTAATAGCATACTTGTACTTGTTTACTGAGGGGTAGATGGAGTAATAAGTTGGTATCCCAAATTGGAAGACATGACCAACAAAGAACTTGAAGGGATGCTCATCTTTGGACATGGTTTTGTGTTGGTCACTCTTTTTTCTACATTTCTGGGTGCCTTAACATGATTAGTCTGTCGTCTTATTGTAGATGTGGTGTGTGCATGGATTTAGGGAGGGAAGATTGTCACACAAGGAATTTTTGAATATGGGGTGAATTAATCAATAATTACTACTTTATTTCTGTTTCCAAACACTATCCAAGGAAAATAATAGTGCAACTTATCTTTTCCTATGAGGAGCAAGGCCCAGTAAAATAATATTATCCACATCTTGGATATCCTCGATAAAAATTCTAGCTATTCAAGCCTTGAACACGGTAAAGCTGATATGGGTTCTATTTCACATATGACAATAACATTGAACATTGCATGGCATTTATGTGGATTTATGTCAAATACAATAAGAAGGAAGCACTAAATTCGCCAGAAAAGCAATTAGTCAACACATTGAAGACCTTGTTAAGAAAGTTCATCATAGATGAAGAAATATTAAAAGAAGTTTATTAGAATTTGGATGTTCTTAAAAAAGATAGAGCTTCCAGGTATCAATCACTGCAAGCATTCTAAACAATTCATGATAGATAAATCAATATTAGTACATGGTAGTTGGATATTCTCAAAGAAATAGAGCTTCTCTACATCAATTACATTAATTTCCTATTGGATAATTGTCTACTTAAAATTTGAACTGTGATTTTCCAAGATTGTGAAAAAGATTTCCGGTCAGAATATAACTAAAGATTCCAAGAATTTAGAATTTTCAACAAGTCATTTTTTTGAAAATCTTCTCATAAGAAGGGATTTGACTAGCAAAGTAGAAGATTATTGTCACTTCTTTGAAGAACTTGATTGTGGCTTCCCAGTTGTAGCTTTTTGAGAAGGGGAGATATTTGCTCGCAAACACCAACACACACATACACAGGTGTGCGTGCAAGCCTTGAAATAAATCACTCAGATAAATACCACAAGCCTAAACCGTAGAGAAAAACACTCATGATACCACATAAAGATGCTATACCTGGCTTGGGGAGGTTATTGTTTTCTCGTTTTACATGAAGACGCTATGCTACTTTGCATTAGATGCATTGTAATAATTACTGGCTTAGTTATCAGGACATACAGGGGTATGGGTATAGGTATGGGGATGGGGACACAAATCAAATTAGGGTATGCAATTAAATGAAATTATAGGAATCATATACTAATATTTATTCTCTGCTATAGTCTGAGATTGAGCCAGAATATCTGAGATTACTTGTAATGCCCCTTAATAACCTAAGAATGTTGCAAATGTGTTGAAAGGTGTAATAATTTTTTTTTTTAAAGTATTAATTAAGTTAATTAATTGCATACATTCTTAGGTTAAGCGACGTTACACTACTTTGAGTTTTCCATAAGTGACTAAAGTATTTCGCATTGCACATATTATTTAATAACATAAGATAAACATTGCATAATAATAAATTTCCATTCATGTTAACATAATAAAGTACAAACATGTTTTCCCATACATTGCATTTGATATGATATTACAATACTCATCCACTTGATGAGGTAGTTCAAATAATAGTTACATTTTACAATTGATCACCTCACAACATGGAGGGATGTTTTCACAAATACAAGTTTACAATATACAATGTTGAAATAAACATAGATCCAAGTGCGAGCTCTCCATCCATGAAGCTCTCGATGTCATGATCATACTGGGGACCCAACGGAGTAAGGTGCACGTTCCACCCAACCATGTGGTACCCGTAGGTCCACCCCCCGTGCTAGGAGATAGTAATAAGGTTACCTAGACCTAATCTACTAACCCTAGACACTAGTACAAACAATCTATTGGTTACATTGCTTCCAAATTTTGACAATTGATTTGAAATACAAATGCAAGGTTGACTGTTATTCTAGGTGGAGTGTCATCACAACGATGCAAAGGTTACCCTGGTGTTTCTTCCTAGGTTCCGGCCCCCAATCCTTGGGTTACCCTGGTAACCTCTTACGAAACCCACCCTATTATACTTTATTGTGAAATTGTGTGTCTTTAGGAAATGAGACACCGATTTTCCATTCCAGGCCTTCTCAACTTATACTCATGACTGAAGTAGCTCAAGAGTCATAAGCGAGGCATTAGCATCTTGTTAAGTGTTTTAGATCTAACTACTATGTTCTTTAGTTTTCACTGGGTTACCAACTATTTGTAAGTTACCCTGACACCACTTTGTGTGTCGGCCCTTACAAATAGCCACTCCCCTAAACATAACATGGGAATACTATGTATTCTGTCTAAGGTTTACAAATGTACTCATAGCCGGAATCAATATAAAAGACTAAACATGTTACAATGAACAACAATCAATGTTCTTAACTTAGATATCAAACCACCAAACAAAGCCATGTACACATACTTAGGAAACACATGATATTTTACTTATCAATCACAATCCCCTTTTTATGGTTGGTCGGGAAAACTTGGTTTATTAAAGACTTTTCCGATTTTGCCCAATCATAAAGAGAAATAAAACATTTTAAAGCAAATGGAAATATACATCTATCATTTGGATATACTAAATCCATTTATTACAGACATTTAATTTATACAACTTCTCTAAAATAATTAAGATTCTATTTGCAATAAGAAAATAAAGCTAATTATTTCATTCAAATTTCTACAATCATACTTATTAATCAATTACAACAGTCTATTATAATAAACTAATTTAATAATTCCTTCTTATTCACTTTTCACAATATATTTCATCAATTCTTAGATAATTATAAATTAACTTTATTTAAAATAAAATTTACAAAATTAATTTATTTTATATATATATATATATATATATATATTATATATATTTAATAATATATATAATAAATATAACATATATGATATATACATATATATTAATCCAAATCGAATTGATTTAAATCATGCGAATTTAACATAAATAAAAGTTATGAAATTTCCAACAAAATTTTATTTAAAGCAAATCAAAACCCGCGTGCAGCGCTGTGGCCTCCCATTTGGGGAGGATGCAGCCATTGCTAGGGCTGCACCCAGTAGCCGTTGGCTGCTGTGCGCGGCCGTAGCAGCGGCGCCCAGCCACAAGGATTTGTATGGGGAGGGTTTCGGCCCTCCCCTGTATACTGTGTTTTTTTTATTAATATTTTTATTAAAAATCGCCGTTCCAGCTGTTCAAACGCGATTTAACATTCCGCGCATTAAATTTTGATTTCAGTTAAATCAATTTTCAAGAACAGCATATATAAAATAACTCACATACATATATATATATATATATAAGTATATATGTATATATAAAAATCTATATACATATATATTTATAAAAATATATACATATTTAAAACTTTTTTTTTTTAAAACACAAACAAACAAATTACTAGAAACAGACCATTTTCTGTTCAAATGTATTTTCTACAGAAGTTTAAGAAATTTGTGAATAACAGGTTTTGTTTAATACAATTTCAATTGAATCACAAATTTTCAAAAAGATTCCCTCTTTTAACAGATAAATTATGATCTAAAACTTTTCAATAATTATGTAGATCACATCTGTAGGGTTTTCTACTGTTTTAAATGAAAAAAAAATTTAAAAAAAAAACAAGCAAAATTTAACAGTGAGGAATTTCCTTTCTTTCTCATCCAATTTATTTCTTAAATCTTTTCTTCTATTTAAACAGAAACTTTTCCAAAATCTCCAAGATAGACACAGGAAATTCCAAACCAAAATAGAAATCAAAATAAGAAAGAAAAATACCTGTCGTATAAAAGCTTCCTGTAGGAAAATTGCTCTTGCCTGTAGCGTACAAAATTCCAATCCCAAAATCTTCTTCAAAGAAAATCTTCAAACCAAGAAAGCTTAACCAATCACCAAGATCCTCTAAGGGATCTTCCACAAATATACAACCAGAGAGATAACAACCTCTAAAGAAAATAAAGATTTTCGTACGCGAAAAGAATTTTGGTAGAGTTTTGTTAATTTCCTGAGGAAAAATGTGGAATAGCCCCTCCCTCGTATTCCCTAGATCCACATACAATAATAACCCCTCGTAGTCACCCTAACAACCTCATTAAATGCAACTTGCACACTTGTCGAGAAGTTGCAAATATCTTTTCAACAACTTCTCGGCAATTTTTGCCTCTCAATTATTTGCATGCAAAAATTTTTTAATTAAAATTTTAAAACTCAATTTTAATTTACATGCATTTTATTTTTATTAATTTTTATTTTCTAATTTTCCACAATTTAATTAATTTTCAAATGCAATATAAATTTCACACTTAATAATTTAATATAATTAATTTATTTATTAAATTAAAATAGTTTAATCTTTTTAAGATGAACTATTTAACGAAATAAGCTAATTAATGAATTAAATTATTAAGCAAGTAATTTCTACTACATTTAAACATTAATTAAATATCAATAATTTAAAACACAATAAACTAACATTAAAATTAACCAAATTTATCTTTCAACAATTTTATCCAAACAGAAAATAACGATACAACCTATGACTCAAAACCCATAAATGCATAAATGCAATTAAGACTAAAAGTTATAAACTAGCTAGGATAAAACTTTAATTACTATCTCCCCGGATCAACGATTTCGTTGAGTCTGATGACGCCGTGACCTGATTACACAGTGGAGCTCTGTCAGCACCGCAAATCCCGCGAAACCAAGCAAATAACATGCATACAAATATATGTATATGCAGCATTTTCAAACAAAGTACACCGGGGCATGGAGAAATCACAAATATCATGTGGCACCCCTCGCGCAGTTTTAGTAGATGTGATTCTGTTCTCCACACCAATACACTTCACAACAAACTGACGAAATGAATAATGTTAGTCCATCATAAACATGTACATAGCAATAACCAACTGAAAGTAAACATCTAAACTAAATCATATCATGTCTGAAAACAATAATCATCAAACAAGTATCATCATGTCACAGAATAATCCACTATCGCTCAAAACCAGCGATCAAAATATCCAACAAAACATCATAGGTCTAATAGTGTGAAAAAGCACAATGTAAAGCATAAGCATAAATGGAGGGTATTATAGAAAATGACACACTAGGACCTTGAGTCCATTGATTGAAAAGTTTCCCTTGTCCTATGTTTTGAGGATTGCCTTGTGCAAAAGATGTGAATAAAGGATTCGTGATCAAGGTACTCCTGGGATTGATAGAACTTGTAACCAAGGGATTTTTTGAAGGTGGATTGATAGTGGATGATGTGGTAATGGTAGATGGAATGGATGAACCCATCAGAGGGTTGGATAAGGATGTCCCTATTTGTGTTGAGGGTTGATTATGTGATATGGTATTGACATTCCCTTATGTGCTATTTTGAGATACTTGGTCTATACTACATTGTGTGATGGTAGGAATACTTTTGGTACTCATAGGAGTGGATGAAGAAGGGTGTCCCTAAAATGTCGAAGTGGTGGTAGAATAGTGAATTTCAAGCAGAGTGTGTAGTTGTTTTGGATCTTCGAGAATGAGAGGAGCACAAAAATTAGGTGTCAAACGGTGGTGGGAGGTGGAGGATTAGTTTCAAGAGTACCTACAAGTGTACTACTTTCAAATGGTGAGGTGTGACCAAAATATTTAGCAAGGCTAGTTGCAAGACTAGGTATGTAAGTTTGACTTAGCCCTTGTGATGAAGTTGTGAAATATTGTGTTAAACTCCATGCTACAAATGTTGGAGAGATAGGAGCTACACTTTCAAAAGATTGATGTTCTAAAAGTTCTTCTCTAGTGAGCTCAAATGGGTTGTTCGTGATGTCTTCGATTTCATATGGTCCTAAAGGAGATGATGGTTGTTGTGATGGAGTAACATAACTTCTAAGATCAAATTCTATAGGATTTGGATCACTTGAGGTAAATGTAACTTTTTCTTTCTCCATGATTCTCTTGTGTTGTGATATCGTCTTTACCATAAATTTGGTGTCAACTATTGGAGAGTTATGTTGAGTTTTGTAATGTTTTCACTCTCTAGTTGACTCAAACCTAGGTAAAAGAGACACTCTAAGTATTTTGGGAGCAGTGATGATAATGTGGGATGAAAAGATGGGTGATGCAGGAAGTGATCTTTGCAAATGTTTTGGAACAACACTTTTGAGTTGATTTTGATTTTTTTATGTTGGGATAAAGGATGCTAATGAACTTATAAGTCTTTAGGGTAGACTAGTGACCTTCAATTTAAACTAGTTCAAAGATGATAACGATCTCAACGAAGTGCATGGAAAAGGATACATTTCACATAAAAAGTAGCTAAGGTAGCAGTTGGTTTGATGTTCAAGTCCCAAAGTGTTGATGTATTTGAAATTTTGCAAAGATAGATGAGGTGAAGGATGAAATTTGATGAATGGGTGAGTGAAATGTTTGACCCAATGTTGACCTAAAGTGAACCTTTTTTTTTACAAGACCAAGGTAGTGAGAATGATGCTAGAGCTCTAAAATGTTCAAATCTTAAAAACTTAAAGATTTAGAAAAGTTGTTGATCTTTAAAAAGGTGAGGGTTATGACTCATAAAGAACATGTACATGTTAGGATATTTTCTCAGTGTGCGTTCATAAAATTTTATCAACTTGTTTTTGTTTTTGTAGAGTGCCTCAATGCAGTTGTTGATTGCTTTTGTACTACAATGTCTAAGTTTAAAGTGACAACTAGTTGACCTTCATTTAGGAATCCTTACTTTGTTTGAGATCATCTAGTAAAGTGAACCTTTGTTTCAACAAGATCAAGGTAGTGAAGATGATGCTAGACCTTTAAAATGTTCAAGTTCTAGAAAATGAGAGGACAGATGGGAATGTTCAAACCTATTCAAGTTCTCCTAGATTGGGCATAAAAGTTTCTCAACAAAGTGTAACGGGTGTGGCTTCAATAAAAGTTTTCTACCAATTTGTTTCTATTCTTGTGAACTACTTGAAGGTGTTTCTTAAGATTTTTTGGAGTGAGATGCCTAAGTCTAAAATGAGGACCTGTAGACTTTGGCTGAGGGATCCTATTTTTTGTGAGATCATGTGGAAAAAGTTTAATTTTATGGAAGAAAGGAAGATATTTATTGCCATGCGGGTGGTGGTAATAGAGGCCTTCCAGCCTCAATATCGACTTGTTCCTCTTCTTTGTCTAGAATGGTTGTTGTGTTTCTCCACCATGTGTTTGTTTCCTTGTTTTTAAAAGTCAAGGTTCTCAAATTTCTAATGAGATCTATTTGTTCATCGTTTATGAGTTCAAATTTTGGCTAAATTATAGCACCTTGAAGACCAGGTTGTTCAACGGGAGAAATTAGTCTCCAAATATTCATGTGGGGTTCATTTGTCAATTTATCTTTGCTTAAGTGAATTGATTTTACCACAAACACTTGTCTTTGATTATGTTTCCAAACTAGATGTTTATGTCAAAAACATCATAACTTTCACAATGTCCATTTCATGAAAATCATGAGTTTAAATCCATAATTTCCTTATGTTGTCTTGGTAAATATGGGTTTGATATTAATGTAAAGATATTTAGAAATCGCTAAGGATAAATCCTTAGGACAAGCTGTAATATCAAGGCTAACTCAAGAAGTCCATATTTGAGCCAAAGTGTTTTAAATTTGGATAATGAATGTTTATTTTTGGATCATTTTGAAACCAAGAAAAGTGTTAAACTGACTCACAATCATTACAACCCTAGGATAGTGTAAACGATGATTTTGGTTTACCCGCTTTTGTAATGCTTTGCTCCTCCTAGGGTTTTTCACCTAAAAGGGGAAAGGGGATGGAAAGGGGTGCCAAAATGCAAGGGTTTACACTCAATACTATGTTAAATGAAGTGTATTATGTCTAATTAAGATGTATAGATGCACTAATTTTAATTTGAAGTAATCTAATGATGCAAAACTATGAAAGTGTAGAATGCTAGGAAACACATTGTGATGTGCAAACATGAAGTAAATGACCTAGAAATGTAGATAAAACTAAATAGAAAGTTGTAAGAAAAAATGTGTGCACCTGGAAATGTTTTGCAGAATTGAAGCAATTCTGAAATTCTGGAAATTTTGATTTTTAAGCCTAGCGAGACACTTATGCCAATTTGGGTGACTTAGTCCCAGTTTTGGGAAAACTGCTCAGAAACCCATTTCAGTCGAATGGGTATCCAAATATACAAAAATAAAAGAAAATAAGGTATAGTGGGACTAATTCACCCAAGGTGGTGACTTATTCCACTTCCGAATCTCTAAAAATTTGGAAATGGAAACAAATGCCCTAGGTCTGCACTTCGGTTTCCTACAGGTGTTCGCTTATGAAATTATAATTTTCAGGCTTGAAAGTGACTTTTAGGTGATATTTTGGCTTGGTAAACAAGGAGATGTCTTCAATGAGTCTTCAACCTAATATTCAATGATCTTCAAACCCTCAAAGTACCTAAATCTGTAAACATACAAATAGAGAAGGAGAAAATGTTGATTGTTAGGGCATGGGGGTTTGCCTTGGTCAAACCCCTTTTAGGTAATTAAACCGAAATGAAGAAATAATGTAATGAAACATGAAATAATGGAATTAGTAAATTTCCATGATGATTGATCTTGATTTTCTGCAACAATGGTTGAAGAATCTTTCTCTTGAATGCTTTAGAAAATGAGCTTAAATGCTATCTTGAATGCTTGATGAATGGTGATTGAATGAATGATTGAATTATGAATTGAATGAATTAGGGTTTAAAGATCTATTTTTATAGAAAATAGTTAAGAATAAGGATCATGATCAAGGGCCAAGATTAAATTAGAAAATAACTTAATCAAGGGTGGAGATTAATTGAGAGAGAAAAGGCATGGATAGATAAAGACTTGTGGTGGAAGATAAGATTGGCATAGAAAAAGAGGTGGTAAGAGAAATTAAATAATAAAGATTATTTAATTTAGATGGCCAACATAGGAGAAATAAATGAAATATTAATTTTATTTATTTAAAAATAAAGGTGAGAACAAATTATTAAATAATTAAAAATAATTATTTAATTGGGAAGATAAAGAAAGGATAAATAATTAAATAAATAGAACATTTATTTAATTATAGAGACAAAAGGCTAATGCATAATTAAATAATTAAGATAATTATTTAATTATAGAAGAAGAGGGAAAATCTAACTTTTGAATTAGACTTAAATGCTTAATAAGAGTCTAGAAAAGTATGAAAGTGATTTACAACACTTTACAACACCTTTACAAGACATCAATAAATGCATTTTATTCAATTTGCAAGGGCCCAAGACCTAGTGTGGATGTGTAGACACCTTACAACACTAAATCAAGGCCTCATTAAGTTCAATTTTTCATCAATTATTCCCATATCAAGCAAGGTATACACTTTTTGGCGACACGGCTATAAATGGCTATATTTGTTGAATCCCCACTAGGATTTCTCTAAACACTAGACAATGCAAACAGTTAGAGATTTGGCGACACTATCTCCCCTCCATGGCACACACTTCTCGAGACCACCAAATATCAAAATCCTTAAAATGTAGAGATTAAAAGGAGTTTTTTGTTTCTACAATTGAATAGTACAAATGTGGGGCAGCTTCAAAACAACCATTCTTGACATCAACAAATATTAAGGATTTTTGGTTTCTACACAAAGGTTCGTAATTAGGGCATCTAGTTTAGGGGGTGCAATGATAAAATCCTTGTGAGAGGTCTCCCAACCCTTAGAACAAGGGATTCACACATCATAAAGATATTGGGGGAGAGCTATCATGTATCGCTTCCCATTCATCATGATTTTCATCACAACAAAAAAATAAATATAGTGGTTTGGAAGAGCTTGGCATTAGCTTGTTACTGCTTGGGTCATTCCATTGGGGTGAGTAATTTTTCCCACCAAGGAAGGCCTTCTAAAGGTGAACAATAGCGAGGAAGTACATACGTAGTTCAATCATCCTTTCTTGCATGAACAAAGAGAGAACATGTGCTATGCCTTTTTCTCACACTAACATGGTTGTTCAATTTTAAACATAGCAAAAAATTGTCAATTTTAACCTTTCAAAGCAATGATGAATTCATTTTAAGCACCAATTGAAAGATGAAGTTTTCCTTATTCAATTTTAAGCCCAATTCAAAGATTTGATGTGAGGGTTCAATTTTATCCAACTTTGAGCATTCATTTTAAACCAAATTGAATTCTAGTGTGTTTCCTAAAGCAGAAAGTAGAAAGCATGAAATTGGGTTATAATTGCCCCAAAGCGTCAAATGAATGTTACAATCATGGAATTTTAGATAGAAGAGAATTTCTTTCACTTTCATTCTATATCCTTAAAACCTACAAAACCCTATTATTCTAACAACCAAAACACAGTCAGGCATGCATCAGTGATTAGATAAGCTAAAGAAATTAAGTAATATGTCAAAAAATAAAAACATAAAATTTCTTACCCTGGCTAAGCGTCATTGAACAAGATAGCGTCACATTTTGAGATTTGAGCATAGCTCTGGTGAAAATAGGCGTCGCTCTACAGCAAGAGCAGTGAGCACAATTGTGCCACTATTTTGATGGGCATTGCTTCTAACAATGGCGTCGTTGTTTGGAATTTAAAAGCATCAGACTTGTGAGTTTGAGCATTGCCATTTGCATTCTCGATATCTTCAAATTAAATACACGTCGCGATATTTAAATCAGTGTTGGCAGATTAAATATGCATTGTTGCTTCAATTTGACAGGGCATTGCTATATGGTGACACTATTGAAATACCATCATTGTTTATGATTTGAGTGTCATTGCAACTTGTAAAACAACATGAACATGGAATTCAAGCTAAAACCAATTAGATGATCAGTTTTCCCTCCTTCTAGCACTAGAATGTGATGCGAAAATACTGGTGTGGGCTGAATTACACTTGACCCATGAATTGAAGCATAACGGAGCCACCAATACTCGAAACTCAACAAGATCAATCAAATGAAATTGAAACTAAACATTTTATCAAAACCTAACATACTAAATCATGAAAGCTTTCAAAACATCTACTCTAATCCATCTGAAACTTATCTTGTTGTGGAATTGGTGTCATGTTGATATGGAATGATGACCCTTTCCTAATCCCGTGATTAGTGAGTCTGTTTCAGTCAATTGTATGGAAGAGAATCAATGAAACCATAGTGATTGATGTATGAAAACCTATATTATGTTGAAAATAAACATGATGCAAGCTAAGATACCACGATTTTATGCTACAAATGATCTAATTATGCTATTGCTAATCTAATCTAAGCTAAAATTATGCTAAAAGATGAAAACCCTAATTCATATACAAACTAAGATGGATGCATGGAAGCCATTAATGGATGCTCTAAGCTATTATGCAATTATAACTAACTAAAACAAGCTAAAAGTGAGTAAAATATGAGTGTGTATGAGTCAATTTAACAGCATGACTTTGCAATTGAAAGATGGATCCATTTGTCTCCAAATAGTGATCTATTTATAGGAGAGCAAATGAGGAATGAATGGTTGAGATCAAAAAGCTTAATCAATGGTTCAAGATGAAGGAGATGAGAGGAATGGATCATGGATTCTCATCAATAGATGATAATGCATGATGAATGTTAATCAAAGGCTCACACTTGCCTCAAACAAACACACTTTTGACCTACTCACACATGTCAAAGGTAACTTGCTTAAGAGGTTGAAGGTTTAGCTTGTTCAAGAAGCCAAGTGAGTTGATTGGAGGAGAGAGGATATTCCTTTTGGGTGAGGAAAAAGGTAATTTACAAAT
The DNA here is from genome assembly GCA_007258455.2 of Sequoia sempervirens. Taxonomy (NCBI): domain Eukaryota; kingdom Viridiplantae; phylum Streptophyta; class Pinopsida; order Cupressales; family Cupressaceae; genus Sequoia; species Sequoia sempervirens. Next base: position 54,483,590 of record VDFB02168118.1, read on the forward strand.
TACAACAAAGTTTTAATTGTGCAAAAAGGAGGATAAGGAATATTCCATGGGAATATTCCCTTTGCTTAGAGGTAAATTAGTTTAATTTCTAATTGACCAAGGTTTAATTTATGAAATTAGGGAATTAGAAGAATTGGATGATATCTATTAAATTAGATGATTTAATAAATAGGGGAGAGGTGAAATGATATTTAATTAAATAACTTAGGGTTATTTAATTAAATAAGATGACTTGGGAGATTAAATTAAATATTTTGATTTATTTAATTTAATTAGATGACATGTTAGTGCTAAAAGAGATGAATTAACCCGATTTAATTAATTAGGCTAATGGATGAAAATGATGTAATTAATTAATTAGCTAGGCTAATTAAATAAATTAAGCAAAAAGAGGATGGGTCAAAGAGGAAACAGTGTTAGTAAATATGATTTCAGTGTATGACATCGATTAGGACATTTTTCAGTGTCTACATTGATATGTTTATTGTTATGTTTGATTCCAACTAAAACTAAACTACAATAATGTGTATTTTATAGTGATGCAGAAATACGTTTTTCTAATCCTTTTGTCTACACCAAAATGTCTTAGGATGACATTCATAAATAAATAACCCTAAAAATAATTTGAATTTGTTGGAATGTACTCTAATAGGTAAGACTCATGTATTGTGATTGTTAGCTTAAAAATAATAAATTTTACTTTGGAAATTAGCCACACTTAAAATCAAGCCTAAATGACATAATCATAGGAACTTGGCTAGTGATGTTCTTAACTATAGAATATTGTATGATATAGTGAAGAATTCAAGTTTGTTGTTAGTGAGTGCACCAAAGGAGCTAAAGTGGGTGCTAGAATCATGCATTATTGGCATCCATGCAAGGTGGAGTAAAATAAGAGAGTAAAAGTGTGAAGTACACACTTTTCTCCTTTACATCCACCTTACTATGCATGCAAACCTAAGTAAAGAAGCATAGAAAAGTATAAGAAAATCTAATGAAAAAATATGAAATTTCTAAATCCATAAATTTAAGCAACTAGAACAAGTGTGTGGTCTCTTTTTTAACATATGTAAGAGCATCCATTAAGTATGTCATGAATTGATGAAGAAAAAAAATTGGTATATGAAACTACACAAATAAAAAATAGAATTAGTAGATAATATATACCCACCAAAACTATGTGTATAATGAATGATTTTCCATAAATCAAGGAGGAGAGAACTAAAATTGTGACTAAAATATATGCATGATCATGAGATGAAAATATAAAAATCTAATTAAAAAAATGAGTATGCTTGATAGAAGAAGACTAAGTAGAGAATGGATACCTAAAATATACTTACATGTATGGGTACAATATATGTAAAATATTCTCTCAATTTTTTCCCTAATGAGAGTAGGTGTGGGCAATAAAACTTACAAAAATAAATGGTATGTTGCTTCCAAGTAGGAAGATCGAGTGAAAGCATGGAAGAGAACACAACATTTTATAATATGTGATGAAAATGGTAAATTCCAAACATGAAAAATATATTAGCCAATAAAATTAGTGAATTTTAATGGCAATGAGCTGACCTGACAATAATGTGTTAGATAAATTGGAACCCCCTATTAGAACTTGTTTCAACAATTGTAAAATTAACTAATTTTTTTGTATTGTTGTGACATTTTTCCCTTATATTTTTTTCCCCATTTTCTTAAAACTATTTCATATTTATTGTAAAATCTTTAGAAACCAAAGTGATTTATATGTTCTTCATAGGAATAGGATATTTCATGTTGATCAAAGGTTTTGTTGTAAGTTGGAATCTCTTGTTTTTATTCCCTATGTTTCTTGGGGATTTTTCTTGGTTCCACAAGCTATCTTCAATGCCAAGCAACAAAGACATGGAATTTTCCTTTATTTATTGGCCATATGGGGTGGTTTTGAAACCACCAGGCCATGAGTGACAAAGTTTATGATTACCTTCAAAATTGTTGACATCAAAGGGGATCTTAGTGGGTGGGGTTTTTCAAAGATTTTAAGGAATTTTGTATCTCATTTTGTGGCCCATCTAAGGATTTGAAACATACCTAGTGTGCCAACAAGAAGAGGGAAAAACTAGAGGATGAGTTACAAGTGTATGTTGATGGTTATGAATGGTTTCAAAACTCATTGGAAGGTCCGACATGGTTCTTAAACAATGTAGAGTTTCCAATTAAAGTGAAAAAGAATATAAAGGAGCCCAATGGTCAAAATGGCATTATTATTATAATTCTTATTTTCCAATGAGTACTAGGTGTCTTTCTCAATGGGAAAACATTTTCAAAAAAAATCAAAGGTCAATTTTCTAGATGGAGATTAATCATTTGATGGGGAAATTTTCAAAAAAAATCAATGTTCAAAATTATAGTGGTGCTCAATATATTTAAATAGAAAGCATCGTGAAATATTTTGTTTCCCTTAAAGTGTGGGGCTTGAATATTTTAATTTTGAGTACTTCAATATTTTCAAAAATATGAAAGTTCCAACATAGGAAGGCATGACTATTTGTTGTTCATGTTTTCTTGTGCCATTAATACCACACACTATTCCAATGGTTGGGAGTATCATATGGATCATTTGAGCCATCCATTTTGAATAAATTCAGAGTGTGATTCATAAAGGACCATCAATTTTGATGATGCTACAATGTAGCAGATTAGGGATACACCCATCGCTTACAAAATTGTATTTTGATTCATTTTGAAGGAGAGATAGCAAAAGCATTCTACAGATTCTAGAGAAGTTCCAAAGCTACAAAGGGTAACCAATCACACTAATCTAGACCATCTTGACCAAAATATTGTGCATCTTCAATGGTTGATGAATTCTTTGTATGATATATGCACATGAATGTCACCATGAAGTCTTGAATATCTTCAAAGGATTTTATTTAGATAGGATTTCTCTGAACACATTTACTAGCATGATTATAATGTTAAATTGGTGAATGTAATAACATTTTATTCTATTACAAGACTTGTAATTTCCTTTTGCATCTTTCAAATGGACTTATGCAATATTTTTTATGGATGATTAAGTATGTTTTGTACATGAATTCTATTATTCTAGTGCATGAAAAGGAATATATATTGTCTTTCTAATATGTTTTTTATTTTGACAATGTGTGACTCAGTTGCCCAATGGAAGGCACCACTCTAGGAAACTTCTTAGTCATCTCTCACCTTTAAACAATAAATTTTTTTTACCAATAGTTTAGGAAAATAAATGTGTTGTACACTCATAATCATGTTAACTAGGGAAACATCTTATGTGAACCTTAAATAAACTAATTTCATATTGATTATGTTTGCAATTTTTAATTAGCTATATAGGGATTGTATACAACTAATCTTACTTGAATTAGTGACATAATTTAGGGTCAAGCATGTAATTGGGTTTAGCTATTGTTATTTTTGGTTGGTTTAAATACCTACTAAGGTACTACTAGGAATACCCTTCTGAGTCTAAGCTAAGATCAAAGCATAGGAGATATAAACCACTCCCATCAATTATCCTTTAATACCATTGATAGTCCATGAATGAACCTTGTTTTTTTCTTTCAAGATGACAAATCTAGCCTTGTAAGGAGAAATATGTTTTAGGATTTTGGAGCAACAATTTTGGGACCCAACACCCCCATTGGAGTTTATTCAAGGAAGCTACAATGCCCACATAGTAAGGGTAATGATGTATGATAATCAATTGTAGCTTTATACACTTTTTTTCAATTTTTTTTCTTTTTTTAATACCTTGGTCATGATTATGAGAATGTATAGCTAAAAATGCATCTTTTGAAAGTGTCGGTTCTTATTGTTTCACTTTGCACACCCCTTTTTTTATTAGTATAATTTATTTTTACTATATTTTTTATTATATTGCTAAGGTCAACCATCATAGATTGCTAAGGTCAACCACCATGCGATCACATAAGTTACTTGTATGTACATCTTGATTTTATTTTCATTTTGTTGGACATGTTTGTGTGTAACATTGATGCAAGATGTTCTAGCTATATTCCTAAAAAAATTTAAAAACCAATATATTCCTTATGACTAGATTTGGAAGGATCCTCCTTATCCACTTTTACTCAATCAAGGTGGTGTGATACAACTTGGTCTCCTTTATAATTAATATTTTACACTTGAACCACCTTTTTATCAATAAGATCTTACATTTTTTTCTTTAACATTATAAACCTACCCATAGTATGACTATGTATCAAATTATAATCACAAAAATATTTGGAATTAAAAAAATTTGGGATACCTTTGGATGTATTAATAGGTTTGATGAGAGGTAAGATGAAAATTTGTAGAATTTGTTTTTGATAATATAAGATACATTTACAGGGTGTAGTACCCTTAACACAAAAATCCCAAAGGGCTAGAGTTCAAATCAAAAAGACAAAATTAACCAGCTACAACATAAATTCCAAAAATAGAGACAACAAAATGATAGCAAAATAATAGCCCAGCCAAAAAATAGACAGGACACCCCCCATCACCTAGCAATACCCTCCCATTCCTCCATGAGGAATTTACACACATCTTCCCCATACAAATCATTGTTGGGACCAAGATCAACAACCTTCTTGTTAACCTCATCCTTTAGCACCACCGAAAGAGTGACAACCATGTGATGAATGACCTTGATTGTGAACTGAGTCATTTTTGTAAGCCTTCTTTCCAGTTTATCGACACAAGCAATTAGGTTATTGGGATCTTCTTCCTTGACCACTTTTGACCTATTGGTCTCCTCCACCAGAGCCTAATGATTGGAGGAATCCAGTGTGGACTCCTCCTTAATCATTTGATTCATCTCAGGGAAAAGACTAGGTCCTTTTGTGTATTCCTCAATTTCCTCAACCATGTCCAGTTTTCTATCATCCCAATCTTTTTCCTACTCTGAGTTGCTAGAGATCTCATCAACTAAAACCTTTGGCTTATGTTTAGTCAACCTATTTGACCTCTACACGCTAGTTTTTTTTCCACCATATAAATACTTGTGACTACCACCATATCCTCATTAGAGTCTTTGGACACAGAGTCACCCTCATCATTATCTATGGGAAGTTCCTCAACATGAAAGGTGGTGCCCTTTTTTCCTTTCTTTCATTCAGGCTTTGCTTTGATGGGAATTTTCCCCCTTTCTTGGTGGGGGTATTCTTAAGTTCATAGAGCCCAATGTCAACCTTAGATTGGGCCATACCGACACCACCCTTTTTCTTTTTAACTATCTGCTTGGGCTTGGAATCCTTAGGAGGTTGGTTGGCAATGGGAGGGAGCTTCCTTTTAACACCAATAGAGACAACCTGGATGGTTTTGCAGGGGACGAGTCAAAAGGCTGGTGCTCCTCAATTATAATAGCAAAAATGGGTTTCAAAGGGTATAGAGCAAGGTGAAAATGATAGAGACAGAGCATAAGCCCTTGATTTAGGGGTAGGGGGCTGGTTTATCAAGGTTCTTAGCTACAATTTAAATGATTTCCTTAACCAATATTTTAAGGGATGAAAGTAGGAAGAAAGGAAAACTAATAAGCATCCTATGGTGAAGTTGATTCAACAATGATAAATGATAGAAATAAAATACTTTAAACCAACCTTCTAATGTGACATATTTCATTAAAATGAGGCACACCTGATCCCATGGAGCTAGAAGCTTGCTCCGATCAAAACCCATGTGGAGTTTCATAGGATTTTCATTCTCCTTGAAGAAGGTTTGCAAGCTCTCCATGTCTTGCACCTTTGTGTGCTTTTTAAGCTTTTGTCCCACATAGTAAAGCCTTGTAGCTTTAGCAATAACCTCTTCATTGATATAAAAGGAAATGTCACCCACTATGACCCTCCTATCACACTAGTTGTGAGAAAATTGAGTAGATAATTTCTCATCATGCCCTCTTAAACTCTCCATTAAAGGCACAATACCACCTTCAATGCAAATATGATAGAATAGAGAGTCCCGATAGAATTCCTGATAGGAAATAGGTTCAGTTTGCAGCTGGTCACCCCCCCATAATCACACATAGAGCAATGGTCACAAGGAAAGGAAATATGGGTTTTTTTTTAAATGTAAAAGGGAAATGAACACAAAAAACTTATCACAGGGATAACGATCAAAAAAATCTTCAAATCTTGCCTAATTAAGGTGATAAGATTTTCCCACGTACAAATAGGTATTTACAAGAGGCTTAGGGTTGTGGAGCCATTGCAAACGTTGATGAAGTACATCGAGTCAGGTGATAGGTCATCATACCATGGAAAGCATTAAATATTGACCCATAATTAAGCAAATGTTTGAGAAATATTTTAGTCGCTTGCATGTTCAAAATAAAATTCTCTTATTATTAGGAGAGGCCTCGTATAAGTGATGAGACAACACATACAACCCGTGGGAAATCTAGTTAGCTAGAACAAAAAATTTCAACAACATCCTAGTCACCCACACATACCCATCCATCTCATCAAACATTTTCCATGTCATACCTACACCAAGGGTGAAAAGACACATGGTCTGGTCCATGAAGGAGAACTTAGTCTTCATCATAAATAGTTAATTTTATTTTTCTCCTCAAGGATAAATCCTTGGAAATTCAAGGGGAGGGCCAACATGTTCCTCCAAAAAAATTGAAGATTCTTAGGAATAACCCAAATTGGCCAAGGAGTCAGCCACTTTATTGCCTTCACGAAAGGTGTGGATTAATTTCATCCTTTCAATTTTGTTGAGTAAGAACTATCTATCAAACAAAATATCCTTGATGTTCCACCCCTAGTAGTAATGGTTGTTGATGAAGTCAATAATAGCTTTGGAGTCTCCCTCAATATATAGATTCTTTATGCCAAGAGTAATAGAAATTTTGACTCCACTCAGAAGAGCTCTTTCCTCTACTATCATAGAGGTTTGTATCCCTATACCACCAGCAAACCCGACCACCATAGTGTCATTTTGATCTCTAATGATGACATTGATGCTAGCTAGGCTAGGATTTCCTTTCGCAACACCATCAAAATCAAATCTGTGCCAACCATTGAGAGGAGGTTTCTAGATAGTGTTAAGCCTAGCCAAGTCTTTTGAGTTGTCAAAGGAGTTAAGATCCAAATTCAAGTTCTAGAATTGTTCCATAGAGATTTTGAAGATAGAGGGAGGTTTTTGTGGAGGTTTCCAAACATACAAGGAAACATTCACAAAAATAAGTCTAAGGCCAATACTAAAGAACTCCTTTGGGATTTTTGCAACATTTTTTAATATCCTATTATTCCTTTCTTTCCATAGACCCCAACATATAATGGGAGAGACCTATCACCAAATTTCTTTAGGCAGAGGGTGTTGATAGGGAAAAATATAGTTATCAACAAAGCTCTTAAGATCACCATTCATGGTCCAAAAAATACCCAACCTTTGAAATTCCAAATCCTAAACTTCAGTAGCAAACAGACAATGGAGTAACTAGTGGGGAACAAACTCCTCATCTTTTTTACATAGAAAACATATGTTAGGGATTTTAAATCCCATTTTTCTTAGGTTGTCCTATGTGACTATCCTATTATGACTCGTCATCAACTAGAAAACATTTATTTTTGCTATGAGATGTCTGGTCTAAACATGTTTCCAAAAAATCATGAGTTCCTTGTAGAGACAACAAACTATAAGGAGACTTAACTGAGAGATTAACCTTACTTTCCTTGGTCTAGTAGAATTCATCCTCCTGAGTTGAAATGGGTATTCTAGTTAGAGAGAGAGTTTCCTAAATAATTTTATCTTGAAGCGTTAATTTCAAGGAATGAGGACAACAAATTTCTAACATCTTCCACTTCATGGAACCATGTGGCCCACACAAGTAGTCTCCCACATATTTTCCAAAAAATACCAAGGCAGAGCCCATTAAATTCCTAAAGTTAGATTGATTAAGGGGAGTTTTAAGTAGCCATGCATCCTCCCAGAACTTAATTTTGTTGCCATCATCAATTTTCCATCTCAACCTAGAGAACAATAGCTTTTTGATCCTACATATTTTGTTCCAAATTAAGGAGCCACTGGGATGGTCTTCTGAGAGATATCTAATCAGGGGGGTGTTGTTGAGATACTTTGCATTCAGAAATGTGCATTGATCCTTCCTGTTCCTCGGGAAATCCCAACCAACCTTCATAAGAAGGGCTTTGTTCGAAGGTTGGTTTTTTCTTATACCGAGACCATCACTAGATTTAGGAAGGAAAACAATGTCCCAACTTAGCAAAGCCAATTTCTTCTTTTCCTCTGTACCAGACCAAAGAAAATGATGAAAGGTATCTATCAACAACATCTATTCATCAAGGGAACTTCTATCCCAAACTCAACTTGGAGAAGATCAACTAACAAACTCACTTATTCCTTCACCAAACTTCTTCAATTTCACTAGTTTCCACATCACTACAAAACTTCAAAATATCATGTCAGAATTCCAATTCACTAAAACCATATTCCATACCATCATCATTGTCAAATTGATTGAAATCAAACAAAATTCTGATCATAACCTTTGAAAACAATCCATTCATTCATCATGCTCATTTGCATCCATTTCCAACCAAGGCAATAAGACAACCAACCATGCATTTCTACTACCAAGCCCATTACCAGACTTCTTAATCACTGTAAACAACATCATTTTAATGGAAACAAACCAAGATCATACTCTCATGTCACTATTCTATTGGATACTTTACTATTTACAGTCAAACACCATGATTCCACATTATTCAAGACATCAAAATGACAAATCTTGCTTCATGCTTTCTTCCAAACCATTGGTTCATCTTAACCATCAATACTTTAATAGATTCAAGACAAATACCATCACTCACAAGATTGTTCCATCATATTATTAAGTTCTTGCATTCATAACACCATTTACTACATAGGATTTATCTTGCTCAAATCATCTAAATAATAAGTCATCCTTCTAAACCATTACAAGTGAATTTAGATAAATTTACCAACATTACCAAGGCAAGAACAAACATAATCAATCAATCATTGTTTTGTTTCATCAGAATTATAGTTTCAAGCAACCAAACCTCCATTTACCTTGTAAGACAACAAACCCATAAAGCGGGTGATTTCTCTTCAAACACAATGCCTCTTCACAAACTCTATACACCTTTTGAGACCCATTTTGTTCATCTTAAACATACCTCAACATTAACTTGACTTGTTTTGAAACAAACATCAGAAATTTGACTGAACACTGCCCAAAACTCATCTATTGGCCCTAATTTATAAATGAAGTAGTCTCAATTCATTACCAAAACACCAAATGATATCAAGCAGTCCATTAACCTATCTCAAAACTCAAGAATAATTAGCTTTCAGAAGTAGATAGGCCCAATATTGCTCTAAACAATAAAACCCTCATTATTTGCCTTTGAAGACTTCATACAACAAGGGTTTAATGAAAATGAACCACGCAAACCTTAAATTCACCTGCCACTATTGCAAACACCCTCCAATGAGTCTGCACAAAAATAATAATTCAACTTTATACCATTACAAACGTCATTTCACCCTTTCCAAACTTGTAGGCACCATTTCTTATGTGGAAAACTCAAATTTTTGCTTGGAGCAGCAGAAATAATTCTTATTCTTTCCTCCCCTACACTTCAAACACACACACACATTGAAATTCTACTTAAAACAATCCATTCCATTGATTTAACTATTCCTACATTAGTGTAATGGAAAATTTTCCCTTAGAGGACTCTCAAAACCTCTATTCTTAAGGTTACAAACCGAGTTGCAAAGAATGGATCTAAACAAGATTCTAACTCAATCAAATTCCCCCAAACCTATTTTAAATGAGAACCAAAAAATAATAGAAACAACCAATATAAAGATCAAGGCTTGGTTTTGAGATACAACCTGTACAAAAAATTTGAAACAAGAGGCAAAAAATACAGATTTTCTCAACATGGATCTTTATTTTCAAAACTTTCCTTCAAGAATACAATCTATCTCCTTTTTCTCACCCCCACTTTGCTTTATAAGTTGTTTACAACAGTTAAACTAACTGTCTTTCCAAATTCATCTGATCAAACCATTCTTTTTCCCTCATTTCTCTTGGTCTTCCTAATTTTTTTTTCCTTTTTGCATCTTTTACATTATTGACAACTTTTGCATTTTCCCCAAGTGTTACATTTTCCAATATTTCAACCTCCTAAAGACCTATTTATGACTCATTTACATATGTATTAACCATTACATGACCTTTTCACAAGGTTTTTCAATTCAATTTTGAAATTTTGAAATTTTTCCTTTTGATGGCATTTTGTGACCAAGGTGCTCCTGCACCAGAAAATTCCTTTGTATTCTATCAAATTTCTCAGCAATATATCTAGCTATTTTTAAAATGGAAATAAAATACACTGGGATCCCTTGAAGAGCAGTGGCTAGGAGTTGCAATTTACCAGGATGGCTAAGGATAGAGCCTTTCCATCCAGCCAATTTCATCTGCATTCTTTCAAGTATTGAGTTCCAAAATATAGGAGTGACTTCCCTAACAATGAGAGGGAGGCTAAGGTACACGAAAGGAATGGAATCACTCTTATAGCCTAGCACAATGATCACTTTGTCCTGAAAGGGTTGTGTTCTATTGAAGAAGTAGATCATTCTTTTATTGTAGTTTATGCATTGACCTAAGCTAGAGGCATAATTGTTTAGACAATTCTTCCATTTTCTAGCTTCCACCATCGAATCTTTCTAAAAAAGGATGGTATCATCCAAAAATTGTTGAATAGTTGAGGGTTCAAGGGAAGTTGTAGGTTTTACTCCATTAATAGTACCATCCATTAGCATTCTTGAAACATTTCGGCTTAAGACATCAACAACCATAATAAAGAGGTAGGGGGAGAGGGTATCTCCCTACCTAATCCCTTTATTAGGATTGAAGAAACCATGAGGAACTTCATTTACCAAAATAGAGTAATTGACCATAGAAATGCATTTAGAAATGAGATTCACAACAGTCTAATTGAAGCCAAACCTAGCTAACACTTTAAGAAGAAAACTCCACAAAACTTTGTCATAAGCTTTGGAAATGTCAAGTTTGAAAACCATACCAACATTGTTACATCTATCCATTGAGTGAAGGATTTCATGTGTGGAAATGGCAGCATCCATAATGTGGTGACTTGGGATAAAACCTTTCTGGCATGGGCTAATCATTTTTTCAAGAAAGGGTTTTAGGCAGTTGACTAGGATTTTAGAGAAGATCTTATAAATATTGTCACACAAGTTGATGGGCCTAAAGTTAGCCATGGTTTGGGGGTCCTCATTTTTGGGAATAAGGTAAAAAAAGTTGTGGTTTAGTTGTTTTAGGAGTTTGCTTGATCTAAAAAAGTCTTTGGCAGCAAGGAATAAGTCCTCTCCTACAATCTCCCAATATTCCTAAAAGAAAGTTGGAGGAAAGCAATCCAGACTAGGGGCCTTGAAAGCACCCATGTTGAAAGCTACTAGTCTAACTTCCTTAGAGTGACATCCCTGAGAAAAGCAGCATTATCCAAGTTGGTTAAAGTAGGGGAAATGGAGTCCAGCTATTGGTCATTAGAAACAAAGTTAGGGATCACAAAAGGCTTAGAAAAGGCTTGTTGAAAATATCCAAAGGCCAACTAACCAATCTAAGTAGGAGTAGTGGCTTCTACTCCCAATTCATCCTTTAACTTCTTTATTTGGATCCTTTTCTTGTTTTTGAGAGTAGAGATGTGAAAGGAGGACTTATGGTCTCCTTTCAACCATTGAATTCTTGACTTTTGTTTCCAAAATACATCTTTTTTCAAAAAATTGTCTCATTTAGTATAGTAACCCTTCTCCTCCTAGAAATTTTGTTCACTAACATCCCCATTTTCCATTCTAATTGGCACCTCTTTAAGCTTAATAGAGAGATCTCTTTTCTGGTGAAAGACATCCCCAAAAACCCACTTGTTCTAGCCTTTAACCATATTTTTGATAATCTTGAGTTTTTGACAAACTCTAAACATGGGAGAACCATGAATAGGGAAATTAAACCATCCAACAATTTTATTTCTAAATTATGGGTGAGAGCTCCACATGATTTCATAATGGAAGGGAAAGGGACCAACAACATAATTTTCATTCAAGATGAGTAGGAGAGGGTTATGGTTAGAAATAGTCTAAGGGAGATCCTGCAAATTGGAGCTAAGGAGAGCAACCCAATTAGGGGAGAAAAGGAAATGGTCAAGCCTAACCTGAATAAAGTTATCTCCTAATCTCTTGTTGGTCCAATTATAGTTTTGGCCCTGTAAGTCCATTTCCACAAGCTTGGTAGTACTTAATAGATCAGCTAAGTTAGCCATACTATCAAAATATTCTATAAGACCCCCACACTTTTCATAGGGGTATAAAGGAGAGTTGAAGTACCCTAAAAGTAGTTAGTGAGCCTCTTTATTATTCAGGATCCAATTCATAATTTCCATCCAAATGGTTTTCCTAACATTCCTCATATTGGGGGCATAAATATTTATTAGAATCCATGTAGATCCAACATGGGTGAATTGAACTCCTAAACTTTTCTTGGTTTGGAAGAGTTCATAACCACTTATCCTATTCGGATTCCACATAACTGCAAGTCCTCCTGAGACCCCATCAACATCACAAAAATAAAAGTGAGCATTAGACCAAATATTCTTAGCAATGAGTTCAAAGTTTATCTTTTTCTTTTTCACTTCTTGTAGTAAAAGTACATCAAGTTTGTGCTCCCAAACATCATTTTTTAGGGCCAATTGTTTATGAGGACTATTGATTCCTCTTATATTCCAAGAAATAACTTTCATTTTGACATATTCTTTGAGGAAACTTCCAACATCCTCTATTTTCCAATAGCTATCTCCTTGGTCGTTTCTCTATTTCTAGTTTTCCTCTGATTGGGTCTGTCAGGTTTGGTTTCAACACCAACATTCTCCTTTATTTATTTCCCCTTCTTTAGGGTTAACCATCCATCCACTTCATTGGTTTGGTTGTTCATCTGAGATCTAATAGTTGTGTTTGTCACATGAGTTTTAGAGGCCTCTCTATCCATCACAACTTTGGATATTTCACCTTCTTCCAAATCTCTAGTCAGTTCATGGGTAACTAGGAGGTTAGGTAGACCTAGGGGTTCCCCTACCATCTTACCAGTAGTGGAAACTAGGTCACAAGGAAGGTTTAATGAGGGAGACTTGGTTAGCAGAGGGTTATCAAATGGTTTGCTGAGAGAGGTCACAGTGAGGTAATGACAGGGTCCTCACAAGGCACGAATTTGGTAGTCAAAGATGAGGTGCCCAGGTTTGGAACATTTTTGGTAATAAACAATAGCATTTTCATAGAAAACTTGTTGGTTCCATGAACCAAACTTAGAACTCAGAGTCACTAAGTTAGGTAGATTCTTATTAATATTGATATTAACATAGAATCATGGAAATACTAACCTGGACCTTATTTTGGTGATAATATCATATCTAATGAAATGACCCATTGAATCACTAGTAATTTAAAAAATTGACTCATCCTAGTATTCCAATGACAGACCCGACAGTCAAACCCAAACAATAGAAATTTTGTTAAGGTCAATGGTAGGATCGAAGCTAGGTTTCCATTGGCAGAGGGAAAGGCTATGCTTCCCATAAACCCAAGGCCTTGGAGAAAGAACAAAGAGTAAATCTTTAGGAGTAGTAATTTTAAAGAGAAACAAACCACCGACCATAGCACAAACATCCACACTGCCTTTTACGTGCCATTTGGCCATAGTTTATCTTCGAACCATATCAATAGTTGCATGGAAGGAGAAAAATTTTCCCACTACAAAATTATCCATAGAAGAAACTATTCTATCAATGTTGGAATCAGAGAGAGAAATTTCAATACCAAAGATTGAATTCATGATTTCAAGACAAGGGAGAGTTTTATCAGTAGGACTTTGGGAAGAGTTGAGAAGGACATTCTTCCAACCTTTGCAATCTGGTAAGACTGGAATCATGGGCACTATCCCAAAATCAAGAGGGGCAGGGTTTCCCAAGGAAGTTGGGGCTTCATGTGTAGAAAGCAAGGTGTGGTCAAGAGGGGATAGGGAGGGGGGGACTACAAGGTACCCCCAAGGAAGCATTCACCATCCACATAGGGAGTTCAAAATAACAAAGCGAGAAAGCGGAGTGGGAATTTTTGTTAATTTTTAGAATTTGTTACAATACTATGGATGGAAGAATTGACAATATAATGAACTTGATAAATTCCTTTAGTTTTTTTAATATAGTGTTGGCATGAAAAAAATGATAGTGTTAGATAGTGTTATATGTATATAGGGTAGATTGATATTCATGTATACAAGTTACTTGAAAAAATGATGTGTAATGAGATAATATACAATGTTTCATAGGAGACTCAAAGTATGGGTATTTAAAACTATTATATCATTAAAGAGAATAGATGAACCAATAAGACATTCTAATGAACAATCACTAGAGGTTGATATATGATAATTATTATGTAAGAAAACTATAGGTGAGGAGTATATCATTTAATAAAGTCACAAACAAGGATATAGAATGCATTATAAGAAGTATAAGATGTATAAAACCATTGTAAAGTGTCGTTAATTAAAGTGCTACAAATGTATTTATTAGGAGCACACCATCATGTATGTTAGCATATGAAGAATAATGATTTAAAATGTTATAATTCATCTTGATCTCTAATAAATTGGTAAATCATTGGGTCTCTAATAATATGAATTATAAATATTAGGAACCAATACAACATGATATTTTGAAACGTTTTTAACATCTATAGTGCTATAATGAGTTACTTGTGACAAATGATCATTCTCTTTAATCCTAGTAACATCATATGAGAAAGAAAGTAATGTATCTCATCAAATAAGAAAACCTCAATGAATTTTTCATTTGATAAAACTTTGAGAAACCATGAATCAATAGGTGCATGCACAAGAAGGTCTATTGGTGTAGATGAATTACTCTCATGAGTGGTAGGAAGGATATTATCAACTTTAAGTGTGACAACATCAATATATGAATAATGATCCATCTACAAGGAGTATAATTATCATTAAGCTTGTGTAAATCACCATTGTTAGTCATAGGAAGACTATAATGAACATTAATCTCATGCATGAGTGAAGTGAATGCACATCCAAAATAAAAATAAAACCAATTACAAGTTCCATGAAGGATGAAAATTCTTGTGTACACAATAAAATAACACATCCATCAAACATGCACCACCATCTTTGTGGTAGAAGGAGATGATACTATCAAGGATCAAAGTGTTAGATGTAACAAATTGTAAGAACACATTGAACTCCATGATACATGTATGAATGAAGGCCAAATAAAAGGGTTGATGGGAACTAATGACTAAGAAATAGTAACAAAAAACATCTTAAGGGAGGATTGACAATATACAAACAATTAAAAGTCTAAAATAATAGTAGACAATAAATACATAAGGAATAATCATATTTAAAAAATATTGAGAAAATTAGGGCAATCAAATCTAAATATTTATAAAAATTAAAAAGTCTACCAAAATGTAAGCAAGAAAACACACACTATGTTTAATTTATAGTTCTAATCTAATTATTAAAACCATAAATTAAAATTAATTATTGAGGTAGATTAATTGAAAATATAGAATTGTGAGTGATCTAAGGCTAAAATATACTAGTTGAGATGGATTAGGGTTTACTTGGAAATCAATGTAATATTGACTTTGATTATTGAGACAATGTGACAAAGATCTAGAATTGAAAATTGAAAATTTGATTGATGATTAGATACTTGTGATGAATGGATCCTAAGTTTTATGGGGCTTGGGACTTGGTTGCCTTGTGATCTAGTCATTAAAAAATTTTCGTGTCACATGAACTCATTCGCTATAGAATTTTTCCTTCAGTACCTACATATAATGTTAATCTCGATGTTTATTTATGTCTAAGAAAGTGAGGTACCAAAGAGTAGTGTTGGGACCTTACTATGTATAAAGAAGTATGAAAATTCCTTGATGGTATTCAATCCCTGAGGTTGATTTGATAGCCTTGCAAAAGAGATAGCATAGGGCAATGAATACCAATTAGTTGATCATTACATCACATACTGTGAGCATGATCTATATATGATCCAACATGATTAAAAAATAAGTAAATTAGTCACATTAGCTAAGTTAAACCAAGCTCCCTATGAAATTTTTGAAAGCATAAAATAAGGAAACCATAAATACAAAAACATGAAATAACAAGCAATGCATAATGAAATCCTAGCTAAATACTGAAACCTCATCCCATAGGGGGATTGGTGTCATATTGATGTGGAATAGTGGCCCTTTCCCAATCCCTTTGATGAACAAGCTTCAAGACTATGATAGAATGATGAAATTCATGAAAGATGATATGGAATTGTGCATAGTAACTTTGCTTCAAGAAGTGGATCCCTTTCTCATAGAGGTGGACTCTATTTATAAGGAAAAAGGATGAATCGAGGGTTGAGATTCATTTTCCCAATCAATGGTTGTAAATAAATCCAAGGATTGAAGGAATGATTAGCCTTGTGATAAGTGTCACAAGGCTAAGAGATGTGAGGGGATATGTGCCCAAACATGTGCATGCACATTTTGGGAAGAGAGCATGTAAGAAGGAGTAAAGACATGTGGGTGAAGAATTAAAGATATGTGGGTGAAGGATATTAAGGCATGTAAGAGAAGTAAAGGCTTGTGTAAGAGCCATATAAGAGCCATTAAGGCCTGGGTGGGAGACAAGATGGCTTGTGTAAGAGCCATCAAGGCTTGGGTGAGAAATTCAATGGAGGGAGTAAATGAGGAAAGAATATTCCATGTGAATATTCTCATGCAAATGTGAGGGTAAAATATCCTTTTAATTAATTTGAAAAAATTAATTAGTTGTGCAAGTTAGAGTTAATAAACCATGGGTTTATTTAACTAGGATGGAGTTAAATGTTGGAGAATCGACTAATGAGGATTAGCAAGTGGATAAGATTAATTAATCAAGGATTAATTAAATTGGGTGGGTTAGGGGAATGTGACATTTAATTAAATAAATAGAGTTATTTAATGAAATGAGAAGACATAGGAGGTTTAATTAAATAATTTGCATTATTTAATTAAATGGGATGAAAATTAGTAAGAAGGGGGATGAATTAATCCATTAAAATTGATAATTTGATTAATAAGAGAAAATGATAAATTTAATTAAACAATTTAGATTATTTAATTAAATAGTTAGAAAAGAGGTGATTTAGGAGGAAATGGTGTTAAAATCAAATTCATATGCATAATATTGATCAGGATGATTTGAAGTGTCTACATTTTACCCATCTTTGAAGCGAGGTACCTGTTACATTGGTTCAAAGACTAACACTTTTCAATATCAATGCTGCTACCTAGATAAAAAAAATAAAAAAATCTTGATTTTTTGGGTGCCCACTGTTGCCCCAATGGAAGGAATTATACCACTACACTGCCCCCTCAAGAGGTCGAGCAAAATTTTTCAATTTTTAGGTTGAGCTGGCGACAAAGATTCAACAAAGGTTCAATTGTAGAAAATAAGTTATAGGACATGAAAACAGGCTCAAGACTCTAAAAAATGCTCAAAATAGGCTTCATGGCTAAATATTTGATCAACAAGATTAAAAAAACACAATTTCCCACCTCAATTAGGGTAAAAAACCCTAATTTTCATGCTTAAATATGAGTGCAAGGGTCATTTTCAATTCATTTGATCACTTTCCTTTAAAGATTTCTTGCCATTTTGCTCTGAGTCACTGATGCTATGGATGGTTGTGTGTTTCCCTGGCACTGTGCGGATAGGGTTTGAGAGTACCAATGGCCTCCCAATGTAGGACCCCCAGTACACAAATTGAAAATTTTCTTATTTTTTGTGTTTTTTATGCATTTATTAGGGTCCAAAGAGTTAGGTCAATAGAGATGCTATATTGTGCCACTTTTGCTCCAATCGGTGTCGCTATTGATGCTAGAGCGCCATCCTTGTGAGATAGCATCATAGGCCCATATTTGGGTATAGTGTCACACAAGAAATGTTGACCCACCATTGTGAGATCATGTCGTAAAGGTCCATTTAGGTTCGGTGTCACTATTGAATATAGTTTTGCCTATGTATAATTGCATCACACTCATGGATTTGGGTATAGTGTCACGCGAAAATGTTGATTTGCTTTTGCAGGATCACATGCCTTTGTTTATAGCGCTACTATTTCCAAAATGATAGAGTGTCACTATTGGAAATAGCATCGCTATTGCAGTTGTAGGGTTCAGAGTTGGAATTTTTCATCATTTTTTTGGAAATTTTGACACAGTGTGCTTCATGTGTGCAGGAGGTTCTTTGCCTGCTCTTGTCTAAGGAGCATCAATGCAGTATTCTTCATTAGGCAAGACATTTGAATGATGGGGCGATGGCATTTCTGGGTGTCATTGGTTTGGTTTCATAATGTGCATGCCAGTGATTTGCGCACATTTGGAGATGATGATATCCCTAATTGAGCGGTGGTGCAGTGACACTTCCTCGTTGCACCTGCCCATTGGAGAGCCAACAATGACCCCTCGAGGATGTTTGGTGGATTTTATGAGTCCCCATCCATGGGGAGAGGATCATATATGATACCGAGGTAGGAGCTGAAGCTATTTTTGAGGTTCTTGATGTAGACGAGTATTATGATAACAAAGGGAAGATTGACTTGCATACCTTAGAGGGCATTGCCCCAGACTTGACACTTTTTATTGGAGCCTTGATTTCAAGGGTACTTGTTCCTGACCAACAAGCCATAGGATTCAACATTGGTTGGATACTAGTTTGGGCTAGGATGATGGAGGAGATGACATTATATGCATGGGGTCCAATGGTTCTCGCTTCCCTCTACCACATCATGCATCAGGTGGTGTATTATGTGGCATGCAACATAGCAGCTAGGGTGACACTGCTCCATATTTGGGCTTATGAGCACATCGATGTAATTTGATTGCTTATCACTCTTGTTGATAAAAATCAGGACTTGCCAGCAGTTTATAGATATGGAGTGATGACCACCTTGTAGCACATAGGCATCACAAGGATCCCACACTAGTGGTGGGTGATAGATGATATGACAGTGTTTCGGTGGAGGTCGTGGGTCTAGGCGCATTGATGGTACGATGACGACGAGCAACTCTTATATGCCCATTAGACCAAATACATGTAGGGGAGAGAGCATCATATGATAGAGCGGTAACTCCCTAATTAGGTAGCAAAACAGTTTGGGGAGGTGCAGAATGCACCTCAAGATGGATATAGAGCTATTTTTTCCAGGACATCTAGAGAGAAAACTTGGGGACAATTAATCCCTCCCCAGGTTGCTATTGACGAGTTTAGATAGTTGGTCCCCCAGCCTTGGGTATACTTTGTTGGTCCTTCTGATGTGGGAACTACAATTGCATATGATGCATACTAGTGGGATCATGCCCCAATCTGACTGATAGATCTAACCAAGGGATAGGTCCAAAGATAGAGATAACAGAGGGGACCTCATATAAGCCAATAGCAGTAGCATCCATGTGATGGGTAGGATGGATAGGATAGGTGGGATCAATAGCATAGGAAGGATTAGAAACAAGATTAGAGACAAGATCAATAGAGATAGGATCAATAGCCTCCTCTGATACAACCAATAGGGTAGTGGCCTCCACAACATTCATCACAGGGTCTTGATCCATGGGATGCATAGAAACAGACCTTGACAATGCAGGTACAATATTTGACAACACAGGTGCAGGTTGTCACATTAGAGAGGGATCATGCACAATAATAGTTACAAGTTGTTAGCAAGGAGAGAGATTAGGAATGATAGCAGGTTTAGACTGTCACTAGTGAGAGAGATCAGGCCTAGAAGTAGCTACAACAATCAGATATAGCACTAGCCTAGGAGATAGGGCATGGGCAGTATCTAGAGGTTGTTGCACAATAGGCACAGGGATAGTTGGGCGTGATGGTCCCAACATAGATGTACAGGCTAGCTATGTAGGAGATTTCTTATTATAGGACCTTGTACCGCAGGGAGATCCCTCAACATTTGTGGTAGCCATATTTTTCCCAGAGGAGCAGAGTGGCACCGAGTGGATCAGGAGATGCCCCATCCATCAAGCATCAATCAGGTTTGTACCACGATGACCACTAGAGCCAAGGATAGCACCCTTTTATAGACACTTTTTAGATGTGTAGCCTGACTATTTATGTGTATACATTCATTGGTTAATTGATTATAGCCTCTTATATACCCATTTCAATGATATTACACATTGGCACTGATTTTGTATCATGACACTTGATTTTTTGATATATATATGAGATGGCTCCGATGTGGCAGTTATGATGTGATGTATCTTTTATTTCATGGTTTATGTATGTATGGATGCATATGATATGCTATGGATGCATGTACTTTTATTTATGCATATGATGTGATGTTCAAGATTCATGATGCGATGTGTACGATGTGTGTGTGATGTATGACATGGATACAAATATGATGGATGATTTACTTCCTGTTTTAGTATCTTTTCTATATGCTATGTTATGATGATGCAAAATTTTAATGCTATGAGATGGATGCATTTCATTTTTATCAAATGGAGGTTATGGATGATTGTGTCATTCTATAAAATACTTAGAATAACAAATCTATATTATTCAAAACAACTTAAATGATAATGATAATGCAAATGAGATGGATTAAGATGCTTAGAATAAAAAATATATATTATCCTAAACAACTTAAATGATAATGATAATGCAAATGAGATGAATTATATTTTCCATTATGATGACATGCTATGAGTATGTAGGATGTATGCTTTACATTATTTTTGTTGAATGCCATGATACTGTGTTAGTGCAGAAAGGGGATATAAGAATAAGATGGATTAACCATTGATTGCAAGATTGATTCAGAAGTCCAAAAATTCTATGATTCCTCAAGACTTTATTAGATATGGTGATTAGAGGTGATGATTTTCTTGTTTTAGGGATTGGGATATTAATAGTATTTTATTACTTTTTTTGATAAAACACAGACACGATGCATCAAGGTATGGATAACTAGGATGGTGTTGTATCTAGTATGATGGAATTTGACTCGACGAAAAATAGATAGGAGTATTATTTTTCATACCTAACATATGGAAACCTCACTAGGATGTACTTCAAAAGTTTTGAACATCTCAGACCAAAACATGGAGAGGCATATCCTAACAATGTAATAGTCAACAAGTTGCCCAAAACACCTTCCATACACACCTAACAAAGAAAGTATTTGCCAAGGTTATATTACAAGAACATCCAACAAGCATGGAAAATTAAATATAATGATCAATGCCCCATTCCTTTCTCTCTAAATCATTTTGATAGACATCATCAAGAGGTCATTGGAATGAGCACAATAGGATAAATCACAAGGAAATATCAAGTAAACAAACAAGTCAATGTTCTTCATACCTCTAGCCAAGGCTAACACTATGGTGATGTCTGATGTTAATGTCCATTGTCAAAAGGATGCATCCTAGGACATGTTTATTAGATGATTTAGAAATTAACTCGATGATAGGTTGTTGATGCAAAATTCCAACTGACTTGTTTACCTAATGATCTAGACTCAAGACTTTTACGTTTACACCTATACTTTACAAAGTGCCACACTTTTTTTCATTTGTTTTACCAAAGGCTGGATATTTCAAACATTTTATTATGGATGGAAGTTTATTATGAGTGAAAGCGAAGTGCGATGGGTGGTTTTGGATTTTCTAGAATATTTCAATGTTTTTGGTGTTTTCGCAATGTTATGAGGTTGTTTTACAAATGTTTTGTTTTTTCAAGTTTTCAAATGTTTTTGTGTTCTTCAAGATTTTATGAATGTTTTTGAATTTTCTAAGGGTAAACAATACCTAGATCACAATGTCAATATCACGTTGTGAGATATAAGACATGGATCAAGAGTTATTCAAAAAACAAGAGTACAATAACCTTCCCCCAGTGTCTAGTAATGCTTCATAGTTCAATGGAAAAATCAAGATATCAGTTGGAAAACCATGAGAAGAGTTTTAAAAAAATTTATCATGCAATCATGGGATGTATGGTAAATACTATGTTAAAATTATTTTATTCATGAGTAAAGTTAAAGTATACATCGAACCTTTGTCAAGATCAAGATATGTTGGAAGACCTAGATAAAGATGGATTGGATAAATGGAGGGAATGCAGATTTGTCATGAAGGAGATGAGATTCCTTCACTTGAAAAGGTCCATATGATTCTTGATTCTACTCATGATGCATGTTTTCCAGGTTTTCATCATAGTACTTGCCCAAAGCGCTGCCAATGCATTTTTCACTGGAGGATGATTTTTATTTTTACTATTTTCTTGATTTTTTAATTTTTTTGATTTTATTTTATTTAAAAAAAAAATTACCCTCATGTTGAACCACTTGGTGGTACTGATATAGAGGCCACAATCATGACGTTCCAATGATGTTCTCCTTGAAGAAGTTGCTTTGCTAATACACGAGCACTTGAATGCAACTTTGAAGAACTCTGATCTACCTTATCAGTACCAAAATTAACCTTGTCTATGTGTTCACATCATGATAAAGTACCTTTAGAATCCTTATGATGAAGGGTAGTTGCCAACACATGGTCAATGTGAGAATTGGATATCATGCATGGAGTGTATGGTGCCATACATGAAGGAATATGAGATGAATTGGTTAATAGTTTGGAAACTTTGACTCTCCAAACTTGGGAATATGAGTGATGATGGGTGGAAATAGAGCTTTGAATGGAATTAGGACCAACTAATTGATATGCTTTGTTCCTTGCTTGAGAAGACTGATTTTGTATTTGAGGACGCCTTTGATGGATACTTTTCCCTTTTTGACTTTTCCCCATAGTTTCTTTTACTAATGAAGTATGATTGAGATGATTTTATTTTGTATTCTTTGGTATCCATTTATATTTACTTTATCCTTTTTGCTTTACAGATTCATTTTCTTTGGTTATCTTCTCCTTGCTTTGATAGGAATATTTATTTTTACATTGGTCCCATTTTGTGTATGAGATGATGGGTGGATGATAATTCATGATATAACTGGTTGTAGTGTTGAAAGTATTTTCATCGTAAGTATCCTTTGTGCCCATTATGTTGAAGTTTGCATTAGACAATATTTCCCTCAGTGTTGTGAAGGTATTAACAATACCTAACCATTTACCCTAATAATAGATCCTTTGATCCATAGCCACTGAATATGACATGTTGTGAACATATGAAATTGCTATGGGTTCCCGTTGTTCAAGAATATTATTTGTTTTCTCTAATTCTATGACATATTTATCTATTGATATTGCTTCAAAAGATGTTGATGTTGATTCAAAAGAGTTCGATGATGCATAATTACTATAAGAATCAAGAATCTCAACCATTGCTTGCTCTTGTGTGGGAATATTAAGAGTGGGAGACTCTTGTTTTGTATGAAGAATATCTATATGTCCATCCAAAGAAAGTATCTCATTGGTGGAATCTGGTGTGTCCTTGAAATTCTGGAAGAATTGGAGAATGCTCATCAAGTCGTGATATTTTTTGTGGAATTAATCTTTTCAGCATGACTTATGGTTGGGAAAATATCACTTAAAACTTTATGTAGATCATGACAATGTTGTGGGGAAATAGTATCTTGATCTTGACTTAGTTTGGAGCAAATTTTTTTATCCTCTAGACTATCTTCTTGACATGACCCTTGGGTAGATGATTTATCATTCATAGGAGAATTTTTTCAAACTGTAAGGTCTATGGATGGTGAACAAAAAACTTCTTGTTTCCTTGGAACCTCCTCAACGTGGCCAAATATGAAGTCATACTAAGGGATAATCTGACAATCTGAAAGATATTGATACCATTTTGATATGAAACATTGCTAAGCTTTGTTGATTGATCTTGAATCTATTTTAAGAATGTTTCTTGATGCTTGTCTGATTCCTCTTCTTATGATTGATGAGCAACATAAATGTGTTCTATTGTGGTATCATGGGTATGGTTTATGTTATTAGAACTTGATGCCTTTCCTAAATCTTTTACTTTTCCATGATCGGGCATAGGGGTTTTATTTATTTGCAAGTCTTGATTCCCGAATTTTTGATCAATCTCGAGGTCTCCTTGTTCAATAAGATCTTGTATTAGATTTTTGAGTCAAACAATTTTGTGTTATGACCTTTGTATTGGTGAAATTCACAAAAACGATCTTCTCTATAGCTAGGAGATTTGACTTGTGGCGCTTGGTAGTTTGAGAAATCTGGGAGTGTGATAAGGTTAGATTGTATAAACTTCTTCAACACATCCTCCATAGGTTACCCTAAGGGAGTGAATTTCTGCTTAGAAATATTGTTTATTCTTTGTGGTGCTCTATGAGTATTTGTACCATTGATCATTGATTGATTGTTTTGTGGTTGCACGTTTATTTGTTGTGTGTTTTTTCATGTGTTCATTGGTTGGGTGTTTGTTTGTGGTGGGGCACTTATGACCATTTTTTCATCAACAACACCATCATTAGTGACATTTTTCTTTTTAGCCCAAAAGCGGGCCTTGTCATTAGAGCTAGATGATGGTTGGTTACCCCTGTATGCTTGTGTATTCCCTTGTGTTATAAGATATCTCTCGATGTTAAGAGCCTTAGGGATGAGTTGATCATATGTTGTGACACATTGCATCTTTAATTGAAAGGATAAATCCCCATCAATATTAGCAATAATGATTCCTATTTGTTGTTCCTCAGGAATAGGCAATTTTGCTTGCTCTATACCTCCATTATTGTAAGTAATTTGCAAATTTTTCACCCTTATTTTGTTTTAGGGTGTACAATTCCTCTAAACTAACATCCATGTCTAGATTGAAAGAGAAGTGATTTACAAATTGTTCTATGATTGCTTGGAATGTTTGGATTCCAGGAGGTAAACGGTAGAACCATTCAATTGTTGGGCCTGCCAAGCTTCGTGGGAAAAGTCGCATTACATAGGAATCATTATAGGCCCCTTCCATACAATCCACATAGAATTCCTTGATGTGGTCTTCGGGATTTCCACACCCTTTGTACTTGTCAAACTTAGGTGGGTAAAAGCACAAACCTATGTCACACTTTATAAAGGAATCGACCAACAACAAAACACATTCTAAAATTTGACCACATATATGTGGTCTTTATGTTTTGAATTTTAAAATGATGCAAACTAATGAAATGTAGAACTTTTGATGAAGTTTATTCCTATAATTTTTCAGAATTTTAAAAAATTGTTTTCATTATTCTTTTATCAATTTAAGAAATTATTTTGGAATGTTGAAAATTTTAGAAAAATGTGACGTTTAGTTGACGTCAAGAAACAAAATGAAAAAAAAATATTTTCCCCTGATTTTTTTTCTCCAAATAGGTAACTTCAATATCTAGTGAATGGTAAAAAAAATCAAATTTTGATGTATATTTTTCTCATAATAATGTTTAATGTCAAACTTGTCAGAATTTGATAATTTCCATTAGATGTCAACTATTGTCTATTTTTTTAATCATTTTCAAAAAATAAATTGTACAATTTTGAAGAGGACTCTCTCCTCTAGTGCACCATATATTTTTCAAAAAAATATATATGTTTTAACCTTTTTTTAATTTCTAATCAGCCTCTTTTTTAATTTTAACAACCTACTTGCATTATTTTAAAAATAAAATATATTAAAACTAATCAAAATATTAAAAAAAAATACATTTTTGGATTTGTCACTCTGAGCTCTACAAAAGCGTATTTTTCTTTTTTTAGAAAAATCATTTTGACTAAATAAATACTCTATTGAAGTTGAATGTTTCAAAAAACTCTAAAAAAAGTTGAGTTGGTTGCCAAGAAGGATGCCAACTAGATATTTTTGGTCGGACTATTTTCAGCCGAGCATGTTCCGGTCGAGAGGGTTTTGGTTGAAACTTGTTTGATTGAAACATGTCTGGCCAATAGGTGGTCGATCAAAATATGTTAGGCCAAAAACTATCTATATAATTTTATTTTTTTTAGATTTTTTCAATTCAAGAAAATTCAATAAAATACAAAGGAAGACTTGTTTAGACAAAATAAGACTTATTTCAAAAAAAGGAGACTTATTTCAACAAAAGAAGACTTATTTCAACAAAAGGATACTTATTTTGACAAAAGAAGACATATTTCAATAATAAGAGACTTATTTCAAGAAGTGAAAACATATTTCAACAATAGAAGAGCTATTTTTGAAGGTTCATTGATCTTCAACTTATAATTGATTATGTCACTCTTTTCATGGGTGCATTTGAAGTTAGTTTTCACTATTTTTCATTTGAATATGGTTGGGAATTAGGGTTATTAGGTTATGGTGTACACATGTACAAGGACCCACAATTTTGGATCATTCAAGTGCACCTACAAACTTTTACTATGAAATTTATAAAAATATGCTTAACTTCACCTAGTGTGTTTTAGATAATCATTATGTATTATGTGATGAAGCTACTTCTCCCTTATTTATAAATGAAATTGTTGCATCTTATGATGATATTCCTTCTACATTTCCTGATGATTAGATACATCCATAGAGCCATGTTATTTTTATATTTTTCCTTATTTTATACATTATGATGTGTTTCATGATCACCATTCTCCCATAGCTCATGTGAGACCTACCAATATTCATTTAGATATACACCTCTCATGATGCTTGGAATGTGTACTGATGATATTTTGCTAGCCTATCATGTATGCACATTCATGCTTCATCATCTTTTCTTACATTACATGATGATATCAAGGTTACCTGACAAAGATAAACCACATAATATGAGATATGAATTGAATTCTTAGATTTCATTATTATTGATTATCAATTCTATGTTCTTCCATTCCTTTTCTTGGATTTATGAACATTTTCACATTCCTAGTTAGCATGGGGATGATGCAAAGACACATCTCATATTAAATTTTGACACAAGCAAATTTAAATATGTTTTATGATTTTTATGTCACTTCTTCTTGGTATCGTTTTCACTTTTTAATTTTCTTCTATGTCATGTATATTGTGACCCCCCTCACCCATTCTTCCATATACCTTTTATTTCTTTATATTTTATATTTTTTAATACACCTTGTTTTTTGTGATTTTCACACTTATTTTATCTTTTATATTTGGTTCCATTATTATCTTCCCTACTTGGAGTCATTTTAGTTTCCAATTTCTTTTCTTGAAATATTTCCTCCTAGTCTTGTGTACATCCTCCTTATGCCTATGTTTTATTTACCTTTTCCTTTACTTTTATTTCCAACTTGGACTTATCTTTTACTTATTATTTTTCTATTTTATGTTTTGCATGTTTATGTTTATTAGACTTTTGTTTAGTACTCAAGATTTTATGATCCTTGCCTTATAATTTTGGTTTCTCATATTGCCTCATTAATTCTTATATTTTCATGCATATTATGATACTTTTCTCGTGTTTATCCACATTATTCTTTGAATATTGATTATTTTCTTTGATCCTATATGTCCATGTCACACTTTTAGAGTTACCACATAGAGTAGAGGGCATGATGTATTCCATTACATCTTATACCTTCATCATTGTCTCTTAATTTTATCAAAATCATGTCTCTATCCCTTTACATCTTATGCTTATATAGTTATATCCTTACATTTTAGGTCATCAATTCATCACATCCTTAACATAGTGTGATTCTATTCATCACATCCTTGCAATTAAGGAATCATACCTTCCCCTTTACATCTTATCCTTTCATTGCTATACACCTTTTCATAGGAGATATATCGTGTTTTCTCTCTTTCACATCATATACCTTTTATTATGATATATTTAAATTAGAGGCATCATGCCTTTCCTCCCTCATGAGTTTCATTATACTATCCTACCCATCTAGGGAAAACTAGCTCTATGCATGTGCATTAATGATTAGATCATCGCATATTAAAAATTTAGATAACTATCTTCTTGAGGAATTAGTCATGTCCTCATTTTATGTGGTTTTTCACAATCATATTTACCCTTGCACCTATTCTCTTCTCCACTTTTCATTTATTTCTCATGTGTGGGTTCCCTCCCTTGTTCTTGTGCATAACTCCTACCTTGTAACATGATCTAATCTCATGTGTTCACCCTAGATCCTTTTATATAATGTTTCTTATCCAACCTATTATGCCCCTGTTGGGAATAGGATGCCATTTAATTGTAATCCTAAACATTATTTCATGTATCTCCAAAGTCCTTGGAAAGTGTTCCCCAACACTAAGATTAGAAAGAGATTGATTTTGAATGAAATGAACATGTAAATTGGCATTTGTAATTAATTCTAAATGATAGGAACATGTGGGGATGCCCATGAAGAGCTCCTACAAAATAGGAGCACATGGGGCACCCACATGGAGGGTGGAACTCACCTTGAGTTAAGTTAATTGTTTGGAGTAAAAGATAACACTTTAGTAATGCATGTAAAGATCCTAGAAGTTAGGGATTAATGTTTACATGCATGGAGTTTAGTTCAGATCAATTCAATTTAGTTTAGTTTAGTTCAGTTCAGTTCAATATCATATTAGTTCAGTTCAGTTAAGTTCAATTATCTTCAGTTGCATGTAGTTGGTTTCAGTTGAATGCTAGTTGACTTCAGTTAACTTGGAATGCATGGCTAATGACTTTAGTTGCATGACAGATAATAGGTAATACATTCAGTTAAGTGGGGATGATCAATCATGCATGGTATTTGCATGAATGGTGGAAAGATGTGTTTCAGTTAATAGAGATTGACTTGGAACCACCTTGGGTGCCCAAGTTGGCCTCTTGGAGTTAACACTTTTGCATGATAAGATATTTTATAAGGCTGAGTTAAGTGGGCCCATTCTTGGGTGCCAACTTTGAGGATAAGCTTAGAAGAAATCTTTAGAATCAACATTGAGCTATGACTTTAGTTTGGGACACCCAAATGAATGAAGGACTTGTTTTGACATTGTTCTTCACGGTAGAACTCTACTTGCAAAGAATAGGTGTGGGTTTTGTGAGATAAGCATTTTGCTTTGTAATTGTAAACTCTTTACAAGGCTCATTATTGTCTATATATCGCAGCAAGTTAAAGAGAGTTTGATCAGATTTTATTGTAGGTTGTGAAAAAGAATTGTTGAAGGAAAAAGAAGCATCTCAAGCAAGGATTGAAATTATTGTAATCTTATTCTAAGATTAAATAATACATTGATTCTTGATGGAGTTTTTTCTCGAAAGGGTTTCTCCACAGTATATGTTGTGTAGCTTCTTTCTTCTGGTCTTTTTCTTCTACAATATTTTGTCTACTTCTACAAACATTAAAATTAATTAAACAGATAATCATCCATAAAGAAATTGTAACAAAGAACACTTAATTAGATCTACAGTATAATAGTTTTACAAGTTTTAAAGCTACATAATTACCTCCATTTTCAATAGCCCCTACATCAAACTCCTTATGTGTGAAATAATGTACACATGTATCCTTATTTGAATAAATGACATGAAATGGTAGTTTCATGCTAGATTCAAAGTTCATCAAGATTGTCTCATCCTTCCCTAGACACTCATACTTTAGCATGATTAATTTATGTTTTTTTCCTTAAATTTTTTTCCTCAACCTCACCTACATGGCATACACTAACTGAGCCTCCATCCAAGTCCATTTCCTTTAATTTTTAATTAAAATTCTTACATGTTTTCCAAGTTTTCCCATGCTCTTGCGTTAGGCTGGCACATGTCTTAGGTTCACTTGAATTGATTATGTACAAATTATACTTAGTGATCTACACATTTAGGTATGTCGATCTCACGATGTTTCTCTCTCTATGTTTTATAGTACTCATTTTATTAAAAAGATCCACATATTGATGCATTTAGTGGTGATATAGTAAGTGATATCATGATCTAGTGTACATCTAGTTACATGCTAAATATTTTCAAGTGATAAATACCAAATATGCTCATGATATGTTTGTAATTTATGTATTTAAAGAAATTTTAATTTATGAACCTTTATTTTACAATTTATACATGTATTTAAATAAATTTTAATTGATGAACCTTATCATCCTATACATCACTAGAGAAATGTAACATTTAAGTAATGTAGGACCCTTATATTCAAGTTCAAACAAATTCAAAATTTGAGTACCATGATCTAATATGGTTGTAATCTTCTTGGGGACTTGAATTCTTTCAATTCATAATTAGTTAAGACCTATTTTGTTTGTCTTTTCTTTATTTTTATTTAAATGTTTACATGTTATTTTTTATGGACCAGTACAAAGATACTAGACAATAATATAGTGCGTGGCTCATGTTAATTATTTCTTACATGTTGTGTACACATGAATTTTCCCTATATATATGGATTTTAGATGATGCTTGAGGTTATAGAGTGCTTATAGTATTTAAATACAAGCTCATTATGTTTTGAAAACCAATGTTATAATTTATTTTGCTTATTTTTACTTTGGCTTTAACAAATGAACAATTTATTTAGTGTTCTATTTATGCAATATTAACTATACATTCATTGAAAGCGTGTGTGTACATTTTTATGCAAGTGAATTCAAATTTGAGTGTAATTTGTGATGGGAAATCCAAGGAATAGAGCGAGGAAGTATGATCAAACAAGAGAGAAGAGAAAAGTAGGTGAAGGAACACCTACTGAAGAAAAACCCATGGAAATTATTAATGACCAATGTGACATATAGGTACAAGAAAAAATTGAAAGTAGTAATAGAAATTTTTTCTATGGTATGGAAAATCTGATGGAGATGGATGAGGATTCTCTTTTCAATAATATTTCATCTGAATATATGTTATCTAAAAGCATAGTAAAATTACACTCTAAAAGAAGAATATGGGATGATTTTTTTGAAGAAAAATCTCTAATTAGAAGAGCACAATTACTTGCAAAGTTATTTAGGTGAAAATAAATGACCCTTATTTTAGAGTTGTTAGGGGTTGATAATAGGAAAAATTCATCAGGTTCATTAAAGCAAACAATTGTTGAAAACTTGCAAGAAGCATTGAATTGTATTGAAAACAAGAGTCGAGCTAGTGATCCAAGTGTTGCACGTAGAGCATTGATGACTATAATTTCTAGTAATAAATTATCACATATAAGAGAAGTTCAAGAAATTTTTGAATTACTAAATATTTCTAGGAGAAATATTCAAAGGAATATCAAAAAGAGAAATAAAATAGATGAAAATATTAAGAAAAATTGGGTAAATATTTGTAGGGTTCTCTAAAAATATAGAATTTCAAAAGACATAAAGAAACAAGTGGTTGAATATTGGACCAACCACTCTTGTGTTTCTTCTAATAGAAGGGAAACTATACAAATAATAGGTGAAGATGGTACAAAAATTTCTCATCCAAAACATTTTATAGATACAACACAAAGTGAACTTTTTGAAGCATTCAAGCAAGAATTTTCAAATGTGAAGATTTGTCGACGGATTTGTGAGACACTACGACCATCATTTGTGCATATGAATAAAGTACATGAAACTTTTTGTTGTCGAAATCATGTTGAATTTGATCTACACCTACAATCATATAAAAAATTTATGAGAATAATTGATCAAAATATAGCCATCCCTAGAAGCACAACATAATTTGTGAAGTCTCTTGTATGCAAAAATTAGAAGATTTAGATGAATTCAATGTACAATGTATAAAAAATATATGTAATGATTGTGGAAATTTGAAGAATCTTTTACAAGTTGACAATATTGATTATTCAATGCAAGTTATTTGGAAGAGATTTGAATATGAGAAATACTCAACGAAGTCAGCAGTCGAGGCCAAAAAAATATTCTCAAAGAGAGTGGATTGCTTTACAATGAATTTATGAATAAATTTTGCAATGTCATATATCCACATATCCAACATTATCATGGTGCAAGATGGAAAGCTAATTAATTTTGTGATTCAAAGAATTGCTTTCCATGAGGTTGTATTCTCTCTATTGTAGATTTCTCTAAGAACTATACATTTAGTCCTCAAATTGAGATTCAAAGTCAATATTATCATTCAAAGAAAGTTGCAATCTTTGTGCTTGTTTGCTATAGGCATGTTGAGTTACATGTAGATGGTTTACAAATTAGCAAAGATGATTGAATTATCATCAAAGAGGTTCACTTTTATATCAATGATAATATGGGTCATGATAGAAACTATGTAGCTCATTGTTTCAAAATGCTTTTTGAAGACCTGAGATGATGTGCCATAAATGTTGAACAACATTGGATATGGTCTGATGGATGTGCTGGTAAGTGTTGATTTTTTTAAATTTAAAATTTATTTACTTTTAACTTTAAGACTTGAATTATTCAATTACTTATATAATATGTTGTGTACACATGTATACATGTATATATGTATATATCTAGTTTTTTGAAACTAATTTGGTTTGAATGTAATTATTTATAACTTCATAGGAAAATTTAAGTCTACAAAATCTTTTGTTTGGTTAAGCCATCAACATGCTAGATGTGGCACCAATTTTTTGTGGAATTTTTATGAGAGTGGACATGGAAAATGAGAGCACAATGGAGCAGGAGCATGTGTGAAACGTGCACTTCGTCAACATGAACTTGGAGGTAGCACCATATATGGAATAGATATTTTTAAAAAAAATCTATTTAAACTAAATTAAATTCTTAAACCTCAAGTAACCTAACAAATTTTTCCAACATGTACTTGCAGGTAATGTCATACGGAATGCAAATGAAATTTGTTGAATGGTGCAAAAATCATTTTTTTCTCATGAAACAATATACAACACATGGTATTTTTGGGAAGTTACAGGTATATCTAGTCAAAATTTATTATTTGAATTTCAAAGTGTGTGTACATGATTCAATTGAATTTTCAAATTTAAATATATATATATATATATATTCACTTTTTAATCACTTGGATGTTTGTAATTTATAGATATTGATCGATCAAATCCTTATAATTGCCAAACAATTAATGGTATTAGAAGTCTACATCAAATCATGACAATGGGAGTTAGCAAGCCTTATGCAATTAATGTGAGAGAAAAATCATGTTTTTGTGTTGATTGTATTGAGGACAATGCAAATATTGTTCAATGTGAGAATATTAGATATGTGTATGTTTCACAATGTGAAATGAAACAATTAGTATCAATGCCTCCTTTTGAAGAAAATGACAATGTCAATGTCTACGATCCTCTATATTTAGCTAATTACAAATGTGTATCTGATTTAGTTGTTATAGGTATATAAATTGACTAACTTAAAATTGATTTAGATATTTTACAAGTAAGTTTCAAGCATGTTTATATATATAAATATTAAATATTTGTTTTTACTACATGGTGTGTATAGGAGATATTTTGTTGTTGTTGTAGATTCTAACAATGTGAAAGGTGTAGATTACTATCTACTAAGATGTATACAACCAAAAGGAAAATTGGTGGAACTGATGATAGATCATGATGGAAAAGATTATCCCATTGGATCAATCATTATTGAAGGAACATATTATCAACAAATAAAGATAGATAAAAATGGTATTATATTTGTTGATTATATGCCAAGACAAAAGGTTCTACATTATAGTCACTTAGTTATAGCAACAAAAATAAATTTAGAAACTTCACCTAAAAGAGGACGTGCCAAACAAAAGTGGAGGTTATCTATTGAAGATCATGAAAATATTTTAGAGATAATTAAAGATAGAGAGGATCCAGATTATATGTACCAAGAGCTTTAAGTTATTTAAGCTTATACATTGTACACATGACATATATTTTTTAGATCTATGTACGACTGGATATATATATATATATATATATATATATATATATATATATTCATTTTTTTATAGATAGATAGATATCTATATTGATTGGACATGTGACATGATTTAGAATGGGTTTTTTCAAAGGTTTGGTCATCTATTTCCAATTGTATTTAAATTTTCCATGTGGAATTCTTAAGTTCAAGAATCTTTGATTTAATTTACATTTGAAACTCCACTCACAACATCATCTAGATCACTTTCTTTGCTTGCACATGTAAATTTGTGTATTAGATTATATGGAATTCTTAAGTTCAAGAATCTTTGATTTCATTTGTTCAACTCTAGACTTATATGCTATCATATGCAATACAAATCCTAGTGATGTTAAAAATGAACATTTTTCCTAAATTCCTAAATCATTTGCATTTTGTATGCCCAAAAATAAAAATTTTGCTTCATTAAGGCATTTTGAAAAGAGTGGTAAAAGTCTTGTAAAAATTGTCAAGAAAGGTAAAAAAAATGGAAATTTGCATGTCATGCATGTTGGTCAAAAACTCAAAATTTCCAAAATTTGATGATCTGGGTCTCAACTTGTCCACAAAACCCAGATCTCAGTTTTTTGGCCCTACTTTTTAGGAAAGTTTCTATTTTTAGAAAAAAATTAAAAATAATTTTTTTGGGGTTTTTCCAGGTTTCTTCTCAAATGGATACTAGTAAAATTTTCTAAAATTAGAATTTTTTTTTCTATGGCTCAAACTAATTTTGATTGGTTGGAAATACTTCTTCATCAAGTTGGTCCAATTAGAATTGTCAAAAGATCAGTATTTCTGTAGTGGGTCTATTTTGCTTTTTTAGAAGCTAAATTAGGAGGTCCAAGGTCATCAATGGAGGATGGTCAACTACCAGGTGTCATATTTGAGGTCTCAAAAATTTCATAGATCAAGAAATGATGAAAGATGCTTAAGAGACAAAGAACGAAGGAGGGGAGTCTGAAAAATCTTAAAAGTTGCAAAAATAAACTGTTTGGGAAGTTCAGGTGCCCCTTTCCAGTCAAGGTGCATGGGATTCTTTTCCTTAGCATATTTTTCAATCTCTGACATGAGGTGAATGCACCAACAATGAGCATGGAGCAGTGAACGTGAAGAGCAAAGAGAAAGTTGAAAAAACTTAAGAATATTTTTCAATCTCTGACATGAGGTGAATGCACCGACAACGAGCATGGAGCGGTGAACGTGGAGCAAAGAGAACGTTGCAAAAAATTGAATAAAAACTAACTTTGGAGAATAAAGGCGCCCTAGCTAGCTAGGGGTGTCTATAATTTCAAGGCATCAGAAACTAGAGTTAGGGTTTGTGACCTCCAAGATATCTTTCTCAAAATCCTTCTGGCTTCGTAGTGAATCTATCAGCCAAGTCATTGGATCAATCAAATGGTTAGAATTGCAAACTGAATAGAGATGTTTTATCAGAGAAGCAAGTTGAAAATCATGAAAAACCTTCAAAATATTCTATTTTTGGTGATCATGAGTGCCCCAGCTAGCCAGTGGAACCTAAGGTTTTGGGAGGTCAGAATCAATTTCTAGGGTTTGCAAAAATGATCATTCTTCTCAGAATTCTTCAAGCTTTCCAATGGATATCTCAGCTAGACCATCAGATTCATCAGTTTCCAGCAATTTTAGATCAAATGGAAGACAAAGCATGGTAGAAAAATTTGAGAAATTGAAAAAAATCTGAAAATGGTTAAGTCTGGCAAGGATGGGAGCCCCAACTAGCCAGGGGCACCCAATATTTTGAGCACATAAAAAGTTATTTTTAGGGTTTGTAACCTCCAAGAAATTTCTTTCAGATTTGAATAGGCTCTTCAATGGATTCATTAGTGATCTCAAAAGATTTGTTGAATGCTAGATATTGCAGATTGAACGGAGGCAGAAACATGTGCAAAACAAAAAAGATCAAAAGAAAGTTGAAAATATCATAAAAATGGTTGTTTGGGATGCTTGGGTGCCCAAGCTTTTGAGTCCCCAAAACCACTTTTTCTGGTATACAACCTCCAAAAGATCCTTCTTAGAATTCTGTAGGCTATTCATCAAATCTATTAGCCAGTTCACTGGATCTATCAAACATCCAGCAAAAAATATCAAACTGAGGTGAAACAACAACAAAAGGTTGAAAATCCTCAAAAGTATTCTAACTTTGGAGAGGAAAATCACCCTAGCTAGCCAGGAGCACCCAAGAATTGATGCCTTAGAAAATTTTCATCATTCAACATTCAAAAAAGTGTCCACATTCGACGTTCCTGCTTCCGGATTGGCTTCAAAGTTTTAAAGCTTGGAGAATAAAGTTTTTTTTCATCCTCAACATCTATTTAAGAAGGATTTTCTATCAATTATTCACATATTTTGCAAATTGACGTCGAAAGAAGGAAACATAGAATTTTCTTCACATCAAGATTTGAAGGTCAAAACATGGTGTTTTTTCAAAGTTCTTGGTGGATTCCAAATCAGGTTGCACAGAGGCTCACTTTTTCCTGCTTCAAATTTCTAGGGCATCGCTTTTTTTAAAAAAGGGGGTCATCTTTTTCAATTTTCATCAATCTGGGTCTGCTTTGTTTTTTATCCTCTTCAAGGTTAGAAAATTTTATATTTTCAAGAATTTGATTTTTTCGCACTTTTTCGAGAAACCCTCAGCTTTTTTGTAATTTTATCAACTAGATCTTTCAAAAACATAATTCTCTACAAAACCAAGGTCTTAGCTTTTTTCCAAGAAATGACGTTTTCAAGGAAAATCAACATTCTATTTTCAACAGTTTGTACAAAAACCTTATGAACATAATCGAGTTTATAGTCAAACTTTGAGTTTTTCAACATGTAGTATTCTCCCATGGAATTCAAAACCAAGTCAGTGTTGTATCATGATTACCTGAAAATATTTGAAACTAATTTGCATCATGTGAACCCAATGTTTAATTTGTGTGCTTTGGAATATGTAGGAAATGTTACAGTCATACATCTTGGTCATTCTGGGTTGCTTGCAGCAGCTTCAATCCCCATCTTGGTGCAAAGCCTTGAACTTGTAATTGCTTGTGTCAAGCATTAAAATCCAACAACACAAGAAATCCAAGAAACAGATGGGTGTATTGTTTGCAGTCTTAGGCCAAAAAATGTTGAGAGATGCTTTACAATACCACAATGGCTAGAAAACATGGTCATCTCCATTGAAGAGTGTGAAAAGGTGTGGTAAATGTAAAAGGACAAATACCGGAAGAGAATTGCAAAAAAATGGTTGAAGGAAAAGAAAAATAATTTTCCAAAGAACATTGGGCATGGTGAATTCAAGGAGGAGTTTGCAATCATGATTACTCTACTCAACTGAGTCACAAGTCAAGCAGAGGCCAATAAATTCCAGCCTTGGATGTTTTACATCATTTCTCACATCATTGATAAGATAGAGCTCTATGAATAGCCGACTTTGAATAGTGATAGTCTCCACCATCAGATGATATAATATTTCAAAATCCATGAGTTTCACATTATTTCATACCTTGTATATATAATGGCCTTTCAGGGAAATTTCAGAGGTTTGAATATCATAAGAACTCTAGGTGTTCAACATCTATATCATCATTACTCACAGTTGGAGTGTTCAGAGTCAATATGTCATTATAGGCAAGTAAATGATGCATTGTTGATGCATACAATGAGAGACTTAGACAATAAGTTACATGTATGAATTTCATCAGATGCCAAATTGGCTATGGAAAAGTGGGTTGATTGGTTTATCTAGTTTCCCATATTCTCCTATATCAGAGTGTATGAATTATCAAGTAGTCCAATCATGTTTTCTAGGTATCCCACAGATGAGGTGGTGTTCATGGAGTTTCTGAGGAAAGTGTATGAATTTCACACATTCTTGCGGAACCAAAAAAAGGTTGCTTTTAGTTTTTCAATTGAGATGGGCATCTACAAATGTAGATCGTCAGTTGATGCCAAGATGATGGGTGATGAATTATCAAAATTTGGCCTCAATTTTTTCAATGAGAGGTGATCATCTGATCCTCATGGCACCTTTGCATCCCGTCTTGGTCAAAATCACACTCATGTGCTCGCAGTTGAATATTTTTGAGCTAATTGTGAGGATAAGTTTTAAGTATGTAGGCATAGTTACAACAAATTTACCCTCCAACAAATGGTTGATATCTTGTATCAGTATGTAGAAGGATTATCCAATGATGATGGAGAAGTAATACTTCCTATGTATGCTAGAGATCAAATTGAGCAGCTACCACTTTCACAAGTCAATTGGTCTATCAAAGAGAGCACCTCAATTGAGGAAAGGATGAGATGGGTTGTCAAAAATAGTAGGATTTTCTTAAGCAGTAAGAGGACACACAAGGTAACTATTCCAACAAAACCGCTAGTAGTGCAATCATCCCTACCTTCTTCTTCCAAACCAAAACTAAGAATGAAGGCTATGTGCAATCCTCCAAAGGGTATGAAGGGTAGCAAAATTGCAAAGAGTTCAAAGAGACAACTGGAGTTCTCCCATGTTGTTCAGTAGAAATAGTTGACAGTTGTATAAGAAGTTCCAAAAGAGCCAACGCCACAAGAAGTAATTCTTTCGTCTCCTGATTCTCCACCATTGCTGAATTCTTCTCCCATCCATATTGATTCAAAGATTAAAGAGGTTAATGAAGCTGAAGTCGAGCCTCCTAGAGAAGTTAGTAAAGATACCTTGTTTTGGCTTGAGAACATCCTTGGAAGGAAAAGGAGGAATCCTTTGCATTAGCTGAACTTTGAAGAGCTTGACAGTGTCTACCAAGATACACCAATGAAGAAACCTAAGAAGCAAGTTCACATAGAGAAGAATTCTAATGGTGAAATTATCATTGATATTGTTATGCCTCCAAAGGATAAGAATATTGATGAGATTGATATTGATGACTTTATGAACTTCAAGGCCAATCTCAGTAGAATCACTTGGCATACCAATGTGAATCTCTTTGAAGTTGCAATAGGAAATCTAAAGGAGAGAGTGCTTAAGGATGGAGAGGATAAGGCAGCCCTCAAGGCTGAAATTTTCCAGCTATGGAAATATGTTTCTAATCTACTTAATGACACTTCAAAGGCCACTCTATTGCTTCCACAAACTCTAGAGTCATCGGTTGATCAACACCAGTTAAGTCAATTGGTCATATATCGGAAGCACATGCGAGATTGCATAGAGGAGTTTATCACCAAGGGAAAAATTGTACTTGCAAAAATATACCAGTTGTGGTATAATGCCCATGTTCTTTGCCAAGGGATTCAAGGGTTTGAGTAGTGTATGGTAGAGGTGAAACCTATGCATGAGATTATCATTTCAAATTTGAGGATAGTATATGATTCAGTTGTTACAAAAGAACATAAGAGAAGGATTTTTCGCTTGGAGAGAACAACACATCTTCAAAGTAGAGACATGAGAAAATATCTAAAGAACTATTGAGTATAGACAAAAGATTTTTGATGTCCTTAGATTCATAAGAAATTTTATTTCACAAATCCCTTGTCAATATCATCTTGATGATGGCACTTTCATTGATCTTGGTGAGGTACAAGCAGAGTTCCAGAATCTTGTTTGTGGTAGTTTTAGTAGTAATCCTATTGCTAGTAAGATGAATTAGATTACCGTGATGTTAGCAAGATTCGATAAAGCAACTGAAGATGTCAAAGATTTTCTAAGTACGATTGTAGAAAGCAAGGAAATCTTAGAAAAGTTTAATGTTGCTCTAGATAGTATCAATACACCTAAGAAAGAGGCAGTTACCAACTTTTTGGCAGATATGGTTTCCCAAAATACCCATGGATGAGTTATCTTTTCAGGATAGCAAAGATTTCCAAAAATAGAATTAAAGAAGTAGTTAACTCGATGCCTTTATTGATTTTTCTTTCTATTCTTGTCTCATGCTTATCTATTCTTTGTGAAAGAGAAAAGAATCAAGTTGTAATAATTGGAACTTTCCCTTTTTTCTTTTTTTTAGTAGGTTGTTAGTTAGTTATCTTGTTTTAGTTTTAGAAATAAAGCTTGTGAATTGGCAAGTCTTGTTGTAAAAGCAAGGAGATTTTAGGGTTCCCTACTCCTCGCTTATGTATACATAAGGGAAACCTTTCCAATTTTTCTTTAACTGTTATTCTGATAACAAATTGTTGAGCCTACTTTCTACAAGTTGTTATTCAGTGTCTATTCACTTAGTGTAAGAGCAAGCTTGCATTCCTACCTTTTCCTGCAAGTTATTGTTCATTTCATGGGTTATTTGTGTCAAGTGTATTTTGGTTTGATCGCTAAACTGTAAGCCTATTAGTGCTACAAAATTGCTATCCCAGAAGTGTAATCATTGTTAGA
This sequence comes from Sequoia sempervirens, assembly GCA_007258455.2. Taxonomy (NCBI): domain Eukaryota; kingdom Viridiplantae; phylum Streptophyta; class Pinopsida; order Cupressales; family Cupressaceae; genus Sequoia; species Sequoia sempervirens. The sequence continues at coordinate 54,523,903 of VDFB02168118.1, forward strand.
AATTTGAGAAAGGAAATCTTATGCCTACTTTTCTGCTCTAATCTATTGTCTTAGTTTTTTTATGTGTTTTTCTTATATAATATTTATTTCATCTTGCATCTAAAAGCGAAATGATTCTTTAGGGGTGTGTTGGAAGTGAGTTTTTCTAAGCATCTGTGTTATTAAATTATTCCTTGTTTACTTCTAACTCTCAAGCTTTGAGTTTACTAGATTTGTTAGAAGTGTCATTAGATTAGGCCTAGTTGTAGTTGAATTTCTAAAAGAGAAAACCTCAGTTACGACGCAAATATTTTTATAACCTTGTGCTTTTAGTTGAGAACAAAAAGATTGGCAATAGTTTAGTTTACTTCCTTTAAGCATCATCAGCGAAGAGGGGGTTTCCCCTCCTAATTTAAAGAGCAGTTTATTTGTTCATAGCTGTCTGTTTCTAATCTGCATTCCAAAGGTGCAAATTGAAATGCCAATAGTTTTTTGGCATCCACCGTGGGGCACAAGGCATAGAAATTCAAGAAATATTATGCTTTATGTCATGAGAATGAGCATCTAGCATCCTACTACTGCTATTAGTAAGAACTTGTGATTTGGTCAAAAGCAATGGGTGATAACAACAATAATGTTGGTAATAACCAAAGACCTCCACCCCCATTACTTGGGGCAACAACATTGGACCTTTGGATTTGGAGGAAAATCATGAGTTACCTAAAGGGTCAAGGATGCACTTTCCTTGGTTTCATGGTGATGGGACTCAACACCTAGATGAACATATCTCTATATTCACAATGGCTTATGCCATGTCGCACGTAGCACATGAAGACATCACAGTGCGTCTCTTTATGGAGAATCTTTTGGGAAAGTATACTGACTATTTTAATCACCTAGAGCCAAGCATTATTACAAGCTGGAAAACTATGAGCGAGATATTTTTGGTGAGATTCAAGCCTACTGAAGACAATCATTTTTTATTTTCTTGACTTGAAAATTCAAAGATGGAGTACAATGATCCCATGAGGGAGTTTGTACCAAGATTTAATCATCTTGTTACATGAATTTATTCTACACTTAATCCATCACTAGAGATTCTGATGAACTGCTTAATAAATGCTCTTCCATTAGAGATAGCCTTCTTCCTAAAGACGAAAAAAGAAAAAATAATTAACAGATGTGCAAGAACACGCCATTGAGCTAAAAGATAATATGATCACCTCTGGCAAGATGAAGGATTCAATTAGACCTCTAGCTTAGAGTTCTACAAATTCACTACTACAGAGGGTAGCCAATGAGATGCTTGCACCACCATATCAACCACCACAACAGTATCAACCTCAACAATTGTACCAGTCAAAGAGAAATAATTTTTAGTCTTTCAATTTAATTATAGGACATGATTTCCAACACATCCACCAAGACAAATAGTTGAAGTTGCACAAAATGCAGTATTTTGTTTTTTCCATGAGACTGATGCTCATAGCAGTTCTACATGTCTTGATAATTTAAGAATGAACCAGATTATGGGATACGTTGATGCTGCACCCAATTCAAGTTTTGTCCCTACACCAAGTTCAAATGTTGTCTTATCACAAACAAACAACTTTGATGGTGACTTTGCTATGAGATACTTTGAACCCGTTATTGAAGAAGAATACCTCCACCACTACTCTCTTGTAATAAATCATAGAAGACATTCAATTCCTATGTTTCCACATGCTCAACACTTGAAAGCATGGAAGGAAGAAGAAGAAAGGCAGAGAGCTAAAGAACAAGTTAAGGAAGCAGTTTCTCAAGACCCATCTTTAGCAAATTTTGACATTGCAAACTCCATGATAAGACCAAGGTTAAGATTTCACAGATGGAGTATCTTCGTGATCATCTCGAGACTCTGGAAAAAATTATACATGTAAAGAAATAAGCTTCAATTCATCCTACATTGCTCGAGTCATCTATTACAATGGAGGAAAGGCCTAAACCTTTCTATATATCTCTATATATAGAAGGATTCAAACTGAGCATTTATATCATAGATTCAGGGGCCTCAGACAATGTCATACCTCTACAAGTAATGAATGCATTGGGAATTTTGTGCACTAAGACATAGGAAAAGTGTTATTCTCTTGAGTCTAAGTCAGTGTCCTTGGTTAGACAATTAAAGGATGCTCAAGTAAGGTTGGTGGCTTGTTCAGAGAAAAAGATAATGATGACCATCCTAGTGGCTAACATTCCAACTAGCTATGGGATTTTGTTGAGTCAGAGCTTCTACAGGGATCTTGGTGGTGAGATACAGTTAGATTGGTCATCCATGACCATTCATGTAAAGGAGGAAAAAATCAAGATAGAACCTGAGCCCAAATCCAAATTCATAGTGGTAAAATCCCCAGACCCCCTAGCCCAAATTATATATCAAGAAACAGGTCTTGGTAATTATGTGACATTATCAAAGATAGAAACTGAAGAATAGAACATTGCTTGTCCTGAAAAGAGACTGACAAAGGATACAAAGTTATGGAAAAAGAAATTCGATGGGGGTTGTTCAACTGCAAGTTCAAGAGCAAGGGAAATGATCATCTCCCCTAAAGGATAGTTGTAACCATTTGCATATTACATGCAATCAAAGTTCACTAAAGTTGAAAAAGAGGCACTTTTGTTAGGCCTCAAAAATGTCGAAGATATGGAAATCAAACTCCTATGTGTTAAAGGGGATGAAGAGTTGATTGATGATCTAATCAAAGGATATTTCTAGGTTTGAAAGGATCACCTACAACATTATAGAAACTAAGTTTGGAACACATTTGATTGGTTTGAAGCATTCAACAACAAAACTAATGCCTCGGTGGTATCTGCTTCCCTCTTTGCACCATATTTTGAATTTTTTCAAGGTGCCTTTCCTTGGGAATATGAAGATATGATAATCTTCATCTCAGAGGAATTGTCTCCTACAATACCCATCAAAAGAAGTGAAGCCTTTCAGGAAAAAATGACATCATTGGAAGGCTCTTCACGCTACCATACAATAGGCAATATCTGAAGCACTTCATTCCTTTAGGGATGGAGTAATTTTCTTTTAGTAATTTTTCCTTTCTATTTTTGTGATGTGTTTCCCCTTTCTGTAATGTGTTTGTCATGTCATGATGTGTTTCCCATTTCAGTGAAGTTTTCTCATGTTTTAGGTGATTAAGCAGTCTTTTTTTAGGTTATTTTACGGGAGTTCCAACTTATAGGTGATTTAGGAAGTCATGTCCTAGGTGATTTAGGGAAACAGTGGATTAGGAAAGTGGTCCTAACTTTGATGCCAAACTGATAAGACATTGGTCTATTCTTAATAGTCCATAGATTCCTAGTTCTCCTAAGTCGTAAGTATCTAACAAGGTCACCAGACAGAGCCAATTGTAATGCCCAAAATTAAAATTATTGCCTTATTAAGGCATTTTGAAAAGAGTGGTAAAATTCTTGTAAAAATTGTAAAAAAAGGTCAAAAACTAGAAATTTGCATGTGACACATGTTCAAAAACTCAAAATTTCTGAAATCTAACAATCTTGATCTCTTTAGAGTGAACTTGTCCACAAAACCCAGATCTCAGTTTTTGGCCTTACTTTTTAGGAAAGTTTCTAAAAATAGAAATTTTCTGGGTTTTTTCTAGATTTCTTCTCAAATGGATACTGGTAAAATTTTCTAAAAATAGAATTTATGTTTCCAAGGCTCAAACTGATTTTGATTGGTTGGAAATACTTTTTCATCAGGTTGGTCCAGTCAAAATCGTCAAAAGATTAGTATTTTTCTGGTGGGTCTATTATGCTTTTTCAAAAGCTAAATCAAGAGCTCCAAGGTCATCAATGGAGGATGTTCAACTGCTAGGTATCATATTTGAGGTCTCAAACATTGCACAGATCAAGAAACAATGAAATATGCTTAAGGAATGAAGAACGAAGGAGGGGAATTTGAAAAATCCTAAAAGTTACAAAAATAAACTAAGTTTGGTAAGTTCAACTAGTCAAGGCGCTTGGGATTCTTTTCCTAAGAATATTTTTCAGTCTCCAACATGAGGTGAATGGACCAATGGAAAGCATGGAGCAATGAACACGAAGAGCAAAGAGGAAATTGAAAAAACTTAAATAAAAACTAACTTTGGAGAATAAAGGCCCCCAAGCTAGCCAAGGGCGCCCAACATTTAAGGCACAAAAGTTGGAGTTAAGGTCTGTGACCTCGAAAATATCTTTCTCAAAATCCTTCTAGCTTCATAGTGAATCTATTATCCGGGTCATTGGATCAATCAAACAGTCAAAATTGTAGACTAAACAAAGATGTTTTGTCAAAGAAGCAAGCTGAAAATCATGAAAAACCTTCAAAATATTCTAAGTTTGGTGATCATGGGCACCCTAGCTAGCCAGGGGCACCTAGGGTTTTGAGAGGTTAGAATCAATTTCTAGGGTTTGCAAAAATGATCATTCTTCTCAGAATTCTTCAAGCTTTCCAATGGATATCTCAGCTAGACCATCAGATTCATCAGTTGCCAACAATTTTAGATCAAATGGAGGATAAAGCATGGGAGACAAATTTGAGAAATTGAAAAACATCTGAAAATGGTTAAGTCTGGGAAGGATGGGCACCCCAACAAGCCAGGGGCTCCCAATATTTTAAGCACATAAAATTTTTCTTTAGGGTTTATAACCTCCAAGAAATTTCTTTCAAATTTGAATAGGCTCTTCAATAGATTCATTAGTGAGCTTAGAAGATTTATCAAATGCTAGATATTGCAGATTGAATGGAGGCAGAAATATGTGTAAAACTAAAAAGATCAAAAGAAAGTTGAAAATATTAGAAAAATGCCTAAGTTTGGGATGCTTGGGTTCCCCAGCTAGCCATGGGCACCCAAGCTTTTGAGCCCCCAAAACCACTTTTTCGAGTGTACAACCTCCAAAATATCCTTCTCAGAATTCTTTAAGCTATCCAATGAATTTTTTCAGCCAGTTCATCAGATCTATCAAACATCTAGAAAAAAGATCAAACTGAGGTAAAAAAACAAGGAAAGGTTTAAAATCCTCAAAAATATTCTAACTCTAGAGAGAAAAAGAGCCCTAGCTAGCTAGGGGTGCCCAAGAATCAATGCCTTAGAAATTTTTCCTCATTCGACATTCAAAACAATGTCCACATTCAACATTCCTACTTCTGAATTAGTTTCAAAGTTTTAAAGCTTGGAGAATAATGCACTTTTTCATCCTCAACATCTATTTAAGAAGGATTTTGCATCCATTATTCACATATTTTGCAGGTTGACGTCCAGAGGAGGAAACAAATAATTTTCTTCACATCAAGATTTGAAGGTCAAAACGTGGTGCTTTTCCAAAGTTCTTCATGGATTCGAGATAAGGTTGCACAGAGGCTCGCTTTTGCATGCTTTAAATTTCTAGGGCATCACTTTTCAGAAAAAAAAAAAAAAAAGGGGGTCATCTTTTTTAATTTTTCACCAATCTGGCTCCATTTGGTTTTTGATCCTCTTCAAGTTTGGAAAATTTTATATTTTCAAGAATTTTGTTTTTTGCGCTTTTTCGAGAAACCCTTAGCCTTTTCAAAATCTAATCAACTGGGTCTTTCTGAAACATAATTCTCTACAAAACCCAAGTCTCAGCTTTTTTCTAAGAAACTACTTTTTCAAGTAAAATCAACATTCTATTTTCAGCAATTTGTGCAAAAAATTTCAAACATAATCGAGTTTACAATCAAACTTTGAGTTTTTCAACATACAATATTCTCCCATAGAATTCAAAACCAAGCCCATGTTGTATCATGATTATCTGAAAAAAATTGAAACTAATTTGCATCATGTGAATCCAGTGTTTGATTTACATTATTTGGAAGATGTGGGAAATGATGTAGTCAGACATCTTGGTCATTTTGGGTTGCTTGCAGTAGCTTCAATCCACGGCTTGGTGTAGAGCCTTGAATTTGTAATTATTTGTGCCAAGCATTACAATCCAACAACACGAGAAATCCAAGCAGCAAATGGGCATATTGTTTGCAGTCTTAGGACAAATGATGTTGAGAGATGCTTTGCAATACCACCATGGTGGGAAAACTTGGTAATCTCTATTGAAGAGTGCAAAAAGGTGTGGTACATGCAAAAGGAAAAATACTAGAAGAGAATTGCATAAAAATGGTTGATGGAAAAGCACAATACTTTGCCAAAGAACATTGGGTGTGGTGAATTCAAGGATTTTACAATCATGATTACTTTGCTCAACCAAGCCACAGGTCAAGCAAAGGCCAATAAATTCTAGCCTTGAATGTTTTACATCATTTCTCACATCATTGATAAGACAAAGCTCTATGATTGGAAAATCTTGACTAGTGATAGTCTCCACCATCAGATGACAAAATATTTCAAAATCCATGAGTTTCACATGATTTCATACCTTGTATATCTAATGGCCTTTTAGGGAAAGTTTAGAGGTTTGAATATCGTCTGAACTCTAGGTTTTTAACATGTATATCATCATTACTCACAGTTGGAGTTTTCAAAGTCAACACATCATTATAGGCGGGTAAATTATGTATTCTTGATGCATAAGGTAAGAGACTTAGATAATGAGTTACATGTACATATTTCATCAGATGTCAGATCAGCTATGGTAGAGTGGGTTGATTGGTTTATCCAGTTTCCCACATTCTCCTATATTAGAGTGTATGGCTTCTCAAGTAGTCCAATCATGTTGCCAAGGTATCCCACAAATGAGGTGGTGTTCATGGAGTTTCTGAGGCAAGTGTATGAAGTTCACACATTCTTGTGAAACTAAAAGAAGGTTGCTTTTAGTTTTCTGGTTGATATGGGCATCTACAAATGTAGATCGTCAGTTGATGCCAAGATGATGGGCTATGAATTATTAAATTTGGCCTCAAGTTATTCAAAAAGAGGCGATCATATGATCCTCATGGCACCTTTGCATCTCATCTTGGTCAAAATCATGCTCATGTGCCCGCAGTTGAATATTGTTGGGCTAATTGTGAGGATGAGTTCGAAGTACATAGACGCGGTTACAATAGAATTATCCTCTAATAGATGGTTAATTTCTTGTTTGAGGATGTAGAAGGATTTCCAATGATGATGGATAATTTATACATCCTATGTATGCCCGAGATCAAATTGAGCATCGACCACTTTCACAAGTCAATTGGTTTATCAAAGAGAGCACCTCAATTGAGGAAAGGACAAGCTGGGTTACCAAAAATAGTAGGATTTTCCTAAGCAGTAAGAGGAAACACAAGGTAACTATTCTAGAAAAGCCACCAGTAGTGCAATCATCCCTACCTTCTTTCAAATGAAAACTGAGAATGAAGGCTATGAGAAATCCTCCAGAGGGTATGAAGGGTAGCAAAATAGCAAGGAGTTCAAAGAGACAACTAGAGTTCTCTGATGTGGTTCAGTAGGAACAACCGGTAGTTGTATCAAAAATTCCAGAAGAGCCATTACCACAAGAAGAAGAAGTTCCTTTGTCTCTTGATTCTCCACTATCACTGAAGTCTTCTCCCATCCATATCGATTCAAAGATTCAAGAGGTTGATGAATCTAAAGTCGAGCCTCCTAGAGAAGTTAGTAAAGACAACTCGTCTTGGCTTGAGAACATCTTGGGAAGGAAAAGGAAAATCCTTCATATTAGTTGAACTTTGTAGAGCTTGGTAGTGTCTACCAAGATACACCAATGAAGAAACCTAAGAAGAAAGTTCACATAGAGAATAATTTAGATGGTGAAATTATCATTGAGACTACTACGCATTTAGAGGATAAGAATATCGATGAGGTTGAGATTGACGAATTCACGGTTGTCAAGGCCAATCTCCATAGAATCATTTGACATACCAATGTGAATCTCTTCGAAGTTGTAGTAGGAAATGTAAAGGAGAGAGTGCTTAAGGATGGAGAACATAAGGCAGCCCTCAAGGTTGAAATTCAGTAGCTGCTACAATATGTTTCTAATCTACTTCACAACACTTCATAGGCCACTCTATTGCTTCCAAAAATTCTAGAGTCACCATTTGATCAACACCAGTTAAGTCATTTGGTCATATATGGGAAGCACATGCGAGATTGGATAGAGGAGTTTATCACTAGGGGTAGAATTGTACTTGGAGAAATATACCAGTTGAGGTATAATTCCCATGATCTTCACCAAGGGATTTAGGGTTTTGAGCAGTGTATGGCAGAGGTGAAACCTATGCATGAGATTATCATTTCAGATTTGAGGATGACATATGATTTAGTTGTTACAAAAGAACATAAGAGAAATATTTTTGCTTGGAGAGAACAACACCTCTTCAAAGTAAAGAAATATGAGAAAATATCTAAAGAACTAGCTGAGCATAGACAAAATTTTATTGATATCCTCATATTCATAAGCAATTTTATTTCATAGATCCCTTTCTGATATCATCTTGATGATGGCTTTTTCGTTGATCTTGGTGAGGTACAAGCAGAGTTCCAGAATCTTCTTCGTGGCAGTTTTAGCAGTGATCCTGTTGCCAATAAGATGAATCAAATTGTTGTGATGTCAACAAGATTTGATAAAGCAATTGAAGAGGTCAAGTATTTTCTTAGTTTTATTGCAGAAGGCGAGGAAATCTTGGAAACGTAAAATATTTCTCTAGATAGTATCAATGCACCTGACAAAGAGGCAATTACCAACTTTTTGGTAGATATTGTTTCCCAAAATACCCATGGATGAGTTATCTTTTTGGGATAGCAAATATTTCCAAAAATAGATTTAAAGTAGTAGTTATCTCGATTCCTTTTTTGAGTTTTCTTAATATTCTTGTCTCATGCTTGTCTATTCTTTGTGGAAGAGAAAAGAGTCAAGTTGTAATAGTTGGAACTTTCCCTTTAGTTTTAGAAGTAAATCTTGCAAGTTGGAAAGTCTTGTTGTAAAATCAAGGATATTTTAGGGTTCCCTACTTCTCACTTGTGTATAAATAAGGGCGGACTTGCCCATTTTTCTTTAACCATTATTGTGATAACAAATTGTCGAGCCTACTTTTTCCTGCAAGTTTTTATTAAGTGTCTATTCACTTAGTGTAAGAGCAAGCTTGCATGCCTGCCTTTTTCTACAAGTTATTGTTGACTTCATGTGTTATTGTGTCAAGTGTATTCTACTTTGATTGCTAAACTATAAGCCTATTATTGTTACAAACTTATTGTCCCAAAAATGTAATCATTGTTAGAAATTTGAGAAAGGAAATCTTATGCCTGCTTTGTTGCTCTTATCTATTGTCTCAGATTTTGTTTTATGTGTTTTTCTTACATACTATTTATTTCAGCTTGCATCTTAAAGTGTAATGAGTCTTCAGGTGTATGTTTGAAGTGAGTTTGTTTAAGCATATGTGTTACTAAATAATTCCTTGTTTACTTACTAGAGTTGTTAGAAGCATCATTAGAGTAGGCCTAGTTGTAGTTGAAGTTCTAAAAGAGAAAACCTCAGCTACGACTCAAAGAGTTTTATAACCTTGTTCTCTTAGATGAGAAAAAAATATTAGCAATAGTTTAGTTTACTTTCTTTAAGCATCATCAATGAATAGGGAGCTTCCCCTCCTAATTTGAAGAGCGGTTTATTTGTGCATAGTTGTTTGTTTCTAATCTGCATTCTAGAGGTGTGAATTGAAACACTGACACATTTTTATGTTCTATGGAATTCTTAAGTTCAAGAATATTTTATTTCATTTGTTCAAATTGAAACTTATAGTGCATCATATGCAATACAATTTACCTAGTAACTTAAAAAAAATTATTTTTCATAGAAATTCTTTAAATCATCTATTTCCAATTGCATTTGTTCCATGGAATTCTTTAGTTCCAGAATCTTTGATTTCATTTACATTTGAAACTCCAATTATAGCATCATCTAGATCACTTTCTTTTCTTGCACATGTAAATTCATGTGTATTATATTATATGGAATTCTTAAGTTCAAGAATCTTTTATTTCATTTGTTCAACTCCACTTATAGTGCATCATATGCAATACAAAACCTAGTAACTTCAAAAATTCATTTTGCCTAGAAATTCCTTAAATCATCTATTTCCAATTGCATTTGTTCCATGTAATTCTTAAGTTCAAGAATATTTTATTTCATTTGTTCAACTCCACTTATAGCTCATTGAATCTCTCTTTCTTCGCTCAAGCACATGTAAATTCATATGCAATACAAAACCTAGTGACTTTAAAAAGTCATTTTGCCTAAATTCCTTATCATCTATTTCCAATTGAAAATTTGTTCCATGGAATTCTTAAGTTCAAGAATCTTTTATTTCATTTGTTCAACTCCACTTATAACATCATCTCTTAAAACCTGGTGACTTTAAAAATTTATTTTTCCTAAAGTTCCTTATCATCTATTTCCAATTGTAAATTTGTTCCATGGAATTCTCAAGTTCAAGAATCTTTGATTTCATTTGTTCAACTCCACTTATAACATCATCTCTTAGGAATTTACCTAACTTACATATTTTCATTCAAATTATTTCTATTTCTTGACCTATTTAAAGACATTCATTTATGTAATTAATTACATCCATCTTTTTAAATTTACAAAGAGCAACCATTCTAGTCCAACATTTTTATTTAGGTTCAATGGTTACAATTAATCAAAGGATGATTTCAACATTAATCAAGATTGAGTTTAAAGAAAAAATTAATATGTGTAGCTCTAATTTTGATCAAGAACATATTTAAGGAAAAAAAATTAAGGTACAAACTTGCTAAATAAATAAAACCATAATAATGTGATGTAAATCATAACAAGTGTTCAAACCATAATAATGTATGTAATGTGATGTAAATCATAACAAGTGTCTAGCATAATAAGAGTTCAAACCATAATACTGTAAAACATGTAAAAAAACTCAAATAGAAGGATATCTAGTATGAATAGAATCATTTGATCCCTACCCTGATCTCTCTCAATCCATGTCCTGATCTTGGTTGTCTCAATCCCTCTCCTGATCCAAGTTGTCTCGATCCCTATCCTGATCCAACCTATCTTGATCCCTATCTTGTGCCCTATCCCAAGCCTTGCACAAGTTCAAGCACATGTAATTGAATTTAATACAATGTGTACATATATGTAAAATTATCTAAAACTTACAATGTGCAAGTTCAATGTGTTCAAATGTACATCAAGTAATTTAATTTTTTTATTATTTAAATGTACCTCAAATGTATAATGCATGGGATCGCCATCATGCTCCAAATTTCCAAACTTTGAAAAATCATCATATTGCTAGAAATTTTTCAAATGTTCATGATTTCAATCAAGAGTTAGTTCACTACTTTAAAAACAATTTTATTTAAAATATATTTACACATGTAAATTTTTAGAACACAATTTATATATAAATTAAATTTAAGTACCTGTTGTATATCATTAAGGGCTCTACCAATCCCACTAATATCAGAAGGGTGCAAAGACACCTCAAGGCCCACATTTGTAGGTGGTATAGTATCAGTGCCAAAAAGAAGTGCACTATATGTGCCACAAACAAGATTAGGTGGCATAGTAACCTCAATGTGATTTGTAACATGTTGATGACCTAGACAAGCTACAAGATCAATAGAAACATGTCGCACATGGGAGCCTGTAGGATGGTGTGGAATGTCCTGTGAAGTTGCCACCTCCTGTCTCCTATGTGTAGTAAGATGTTAATGCCTGATAAGGGCTAGTACATGATCAAGAGGGATCTCATGCTCCTCACTAATGAACTAGTAAGTTGCTAGTAGATCAGTAACGAAGACTGCACACACATTACACATAGTCGTGTCACTCATATGGGCAACATTTGATTGTGATGGTATATCAACACAAATAAATGGATCATAAGTAGTATATGTAGTCTCAGTAGGAAGGATAATTTGCAATTGTAATAAGTATCTACCAATGCGATCAGATGACATCTGATCAATCTGTGTGGTAATGGTAGCAATACTATCAAAAATCTGAGATCTAATGGAGCATGTTGTTGTATCCCCCGCTATTTCTAATTCCAAACATTTTGGTAGAACCAAAAGGTTTGGACCAACTAATGCCCTCTTGTTCTCAGGCAGTGGAAAATCAAGATGTCTATACTCAGGTTTGTCAGAAAACCTTCCTCTACCCTATCTAGCATGCTCAGGAAAATATGTGTAGTCCACATCTATCTGTAAATGAAACTCTGCATATAAATTTTTGACAAAATAAAGTGTCAGTTCATCATTGTGAAGCCATCTATGATGAGCTACCAACCATCTAGGATATATAAATGGAGCAAAAAGTTGATCTACACACCTAGTCACTGTATATCCTCTAATTCTATCCTTTCCCTTATAAAAAGGGAACATTGCATTCACATTATCTTGTGAAACTAATTTACTAACATGTCTCCATTTATTTGTGCTAGTAACACTCCTGGCAAGAGATAAATAAAACTACTCAATGCTAAGATCATTGTAAGGATTGTATTATCAAATGGTCCCAATCATACATAATATCTCATCCCTAATATTCACTTATTTCTCTATTAGCCAAATTAGGAGAGTTATGAATTGTGTGATCTAAACATCTTAAGGCATTTTCCAATCTCCCAATACTCTCCTCATATAAATTCGATCTAGCCTGAGCATGATGCTCAAACTGAGGAGAATGGTGAGATGTTTGATCATCAACCATATATATGTATATAAATAAAGAGATCTACATATCATTAAAACAAAATATTTTAAATTACAAATTTATCAAGTTTCAAACTAAAACAAATTTAAATTACAAATTTATCAAGTTTTAAAACTAAGACATTTTTAAACTACAAATTTATCAAGTTTCTAAACTATAACATTTTAAACTTTATATCTAATGAGATAGAAATTTATCTCTATGAAATATAACCTTCTACAACTTAGAACAACATAAGAAATGATAGACCCAAAGAGACAATGAGAAAATAATACATGAAGGTGCAATATATCTATAATATTGAAGAAGGTTACATGACCAACCCATATGATTCTAAAGTTACCAAAACATATGCCTATTACAACATGAGCTATAGGGGTTAGAGAAGGAAACCAAGTTACAAGTTACAAGGTGAACCAATTTTAGTTCAAAGCTTTAAAATTTAAATTGACATTTTTTGTTAGTTATGGCACTAGAGGATGGGTTTTTTGCATCACACAACATTGCCTAATATTAGGGATATCAAGACTTTCAATATTGAACAACATGGAGTTTGTTGCCTAATATTAGGGATATTGCCACAAGACTTTCAATATTGAACAACATGGAGTTTGTAGAGGATGCACATGCTTCAAAAGCATGCCAAGGTTGTTGCTTTCTCAAGCAAGGAGCATAGTTCAAAAGCAAATCCTAGAGTTAGTGCATTTGGATGTGTGTGGACTAATGTCAATAGGATAAATTGTAGAAATCATGTTCTATGTTTCTTTCATTGATGATTTCTCTTGCAAGATGTGGGTAGATACTTCTTAAATACCAAGTATGGCATATTTAGTATGTTTTAAGAGTTCAAAGCTTTAGTGTTTATCATGTACAACCATCTAATAATTAGCGCATGTTCTCTATCTAAATCAGTTTAAAAATGTAAACATCTAGGTGAACAAAATCATGTTTTTGATGTTGACACACAACTATACATATACATATATACATGTATATATATGTATACATACATATATACATACATACATATGTATGTATGTATATATATGTATATATATACATGTATGTACATACATACATACATATATGTATGTATGTATGTATGTATGTATGTATACATATGTGTATGTATTTATGTATATATGTATATATGTGTATGTATGTATACATGTATGTATACATACATGTGTATATATGTATGTATTTATATGTGTATGTATGTATGTATACATGTGCATACATACATACATACATATATGTATATATATGTATGTACATACATACACACATACACATATGCATAGATACACACACATACAAATATGTATAGATACACACACATACAAAATACATATACATACATACATACATACACACACAGATATATATATATATATACATATATATATATACATGTCAACAAAATTTTTTTAAAGAAAATTTGTCATTTTCTTATATGCTTTTAAATTAGAAAATCATAATAAATCTCATTGTTCTATACATACATACATACATACATACATACATACATACATACATACATACATACATACATACACACACACACATATATCAACAAATTTGTTTTTAAGACAAGATGCCATTTTCTTAAATATGCTTTATTAGCAAATCATAATAAATCTCATTGTCCTATACACATAGGTAAAGATTTTACAAGTTTAAGATGTTCAGATGATTGAGGGTATTGGCAAAGAAGTATATATGGGAGAACTTAATGCACCCAATTCCAATCAACCCATACTAAGGGTGTAGGATAAGCTAATGGGGGCAACTCATGTATCAACCTACATTTATCATTAGGAACAATGTTGCAAAATTCAGTGATTGACTTCCCATTAAAACAATTTTAGTTTTATGTATGAGTATATTAATCCAAGTATATAGATGTTGAAGATATCTTTCCTATATATTCTGCTTTTGCAAAAGAAGGAAATCTGAGTGATCTTTATGCAAAAGGGGATGCTATATCTACTCTTTTCAATGTTGTGGGTTTGGGATTGGGTATCTAGTTGGCATCAACTACATGTTCATCAGTGCAAGGGAAGGTAAAATGGAATTTGTATGGCAGGGTAACTATGCTTGCATTGTTGTCTTCATGCCCATAAACTGTATATTTTAGTAAGTTGTTGCCATATATGTGTGGAAATTTTTGCAAACTTCTGGTGTGCTTTTTTTTAAAATATGTGAAAAACATTTAGTATATTTACAAAAAAAAAAATATAATTACAAGTTGGCCTTCTAGAAAAAGATTCTGCAGATACCATTATCAACAAAATATGGTAGCAGCAGGGTGATATAAAACTGTTCTAACCACCATTGGTATACCACCTTATCCATTAGCATAAGTTATTGCATAGGTCATCACTTTCAATTCAATGACAGAGAAGTGTTTGCATAGGTTTATCATTGATACCTATCCAAGAACTAGTTTAGAATCCATTTAGTATCTAGTAAGATATAATAATTTTGATTTTAGAACTAGTTTAAAGTGAGCATTGATAGAACTGTATTTTACATGCTGGATATATCTTGTTCCATGGTTGGTCTCACCATCATTAGTAAATATTGCTTTTACTCTTTCTATTTCATCTCCATCATTGCTTAGATTGTCTTTTGTATGCAACTTATATCATTTTTCTAGTTATTGCTAAAATTCTATACAGTTTATGGGTAAATCGTAGAAATATTTTCCAAGAATGTTGGCTTGGAAAAAGAAAGTACAAAAATAAGAAGGTTTTTAGGGAGTGGAAGAGGTAGCCATTCTTGTAGATGTTGAGGGAAGATGAACCAAGTAAGTATCAATCTCAATTCAGTAAATACCTTGATAAAGGAATAAAACCTAAAGGTATAGAAGAAATGTACAAGAAGGTGCATGCTGCCATTAGGGTAGATCCAATTGTGAAACATACAGAAACATGTTTAGAAGGGGAAAAAGTAGTAAGTGTTTGATTGAAGACATTACCATCATTGTTCATAGCCAAGTGAATTGCTTATGCTAGGATTAAATGTATACCACTCGATTTGGGGAACCCCTTAAACAACTTAATTAGTTGATATTATGCTAGGACTAATTAGTTGATAAATAAACAGGCAATGAAGAAAAAAGTGATAAACCCTAGACACCATTAAATATGAAAAATAACATAAAATGAATTAGTGAACCTAAAAATTGTGCACACACAGCTCTGTTGAGCTCAATAATTTTCTTCATTATTGTTTTGAAAATAATATTGCACTTATGTCCATTGCGTTGGCTCTTATTTTTAAATTATCAAGTCATGAAGTGCAAAAATACTCAAACCAGATTTCCTGTCATAAAAACAAATTTGTTGATATATATATGGGGTTCAGGAATTTGAATTGGGGAGTTAGGCGAGGTAGTCTCCTCATGTGAAGAGGAAATAATAACACCAACTAGGGGTTTCTTAAATAAGAAAATCATAGGTAAATAAGGGTTTATTCATGTACCTAAAACAAAAAATCACAAGTAAATAAAAGTTTATTCATTACCAAAACCCTTGTAACTGTAAATGAGGGCTTATTCATACCCAAAACCGAAAATCATAATATCATTCACGGTTTATTAACAATTTTTTTTTTACAATGTGATTCCAACTACTAGATGTTTTATTCACAAAAATGCAAACATTCATATAGCCACACTACTGTGTGCCTATTATTTAACCACAACTGTCATAATATCCTTGCAGCACTAAAAACACAATAGAAATCTCGAACTACCCGCCAAGACCACAAACAATATTTTCCAAGCAAGAGGAGTAAAAATGCAATGGAACCTATTGTTGGGTTGTGTTTTATATTCATTGAAACCCTTACTTGACCGACCACAACTCGCTCTCAATGCTTCTGCCCAAACATGCAAAACTGGGTGGGGCCCCTTTTTTTTAATTTTATGATCCTTGATTATGATCGAACAGTATGCAGTTATAAGAGTTTCGGTCGAAACTCTTCCAATCGAACATGTACTGCCATGTCAACGCCATCTCACTGCCACGTGGTTTTGACCGAAACCATCTCGAACAAACACTTTTCGGCCAAAAACGATTCACTCGGAATTGTTTAGTTGGCCGAAAGTGTGACATAACTTTGTGCTTTTACCCAAGCATTTCAAATCTAGGCAGGAATGGTATCATTGCAATGTTTTTGTCAAAAGGATAAGGACACAAGTCATGTTGAGGAATTGATCTCTTTGCCTTTCCCACTCAAGAATGGCCTATATTTTTTAAAAGAGCAATATGTTTTGTGTGGAAAGATCATCTCGGGGATTAGGGGGTGGAGCATATGTATTACATGTTGGAATGGTGGACGAGTTGTGGTATGGTGTATGTGATGGGTTGGCTTGATATTGTTGTGTGAATGGTGATGATGGTGGGGTGACATATGCTCCTTGCATATTTGGATTCAAGATGTTTTGTTGTGTGCTTGTGTAGGGTTGTTGGAAGCCTTTTTGTTGTGCAAGCAAATCTTGTTGATAGGCTTGTTTTTTTTATTGTGCTAACAACACTTGCTTTTGAGCCTATTGTTGTGCTAACATTGCTTGTTTTTGAGCTTGTTAACATTGTTGTTGTGTTATCAATGCTTGTTGTTATTGTTGTGCTATCAAGGCTTGCTGATAGGCTTGTTGAGCTTGTGCTTGTGCTTGTTGTTGTAACACTTGTTGGTAGGCATGTTGTGCTTGTAACATTATGCTATATTGATTTGTAATGTTTTGATTTTGAGGTTGGGATGGTGGATTTCGGTAAGTGGTTTGTGATAGTGGGTTGAGGGGTTTTTGGGGTGGTTTTTGTGTGATTAGAGGTTGGGTGGTGGATGGTTGATTTGGATTTGATGTATTCTATCCTTGGTTTTGTGATATTATCCTTTGCGATATTTGGGTTTGGGATGGAAGGATGTATGTTTGGGGTCCCATTTTATTTTATGTTGTTGAGGGGACCAATGTTTGAGATATTTTATAGGATGCCACTTAGTGTTGCGATGTTAGTGGCATACTTGGATTTAAGACCATGTTTGTTGAAGGATTGATCAAATTTGATGTGATTGATGGATTGACTAGATTTATTTGATTTTGGATCAACATGTTTGATGAATAAGTTTGATTTGTGGGATTTTGTGTCAACATGCGTGATGGAGTGATGAGAGAGACTTGTGGACCTATTTGTGACGTTTGTCCTTGTGTGAATGAAGATAAACCATGTGTTATAGTGTTCACTTGTCCAAATAAATCCACTTGAGGTGGTTGACTTGTTTGATCTTGTGGAATGGTAGGAACGTAGCTTTGAGTACCTTGGGTTGATGGTGTAGCATGGAAATTTGATGCCATGGTGGTGTTATGGAAAATGAGTGGTATGTGTGGATGTTGAGGGATTTGAGGGATGGAGGTGTTTATGGTACCCAAGTTGGTGCTATTTCCTAAGTTTTGGCTAACATGAGGGTGTCCTTGAAGTGCAAGAAGTAATGAACTCCCTTTAGTAGTTAAGGGTTGACTTGGTGTATGTGAAAATAATGGCTGGGTAATAGATTGAACTTCATTTTGAACTGATGGTTGTGTGATGAACGTTTGAGGAATAGATGTCATGTTCCCCAAAGGTTGTTCTCTAATGGTGTCCAAATCAAAGGTAGAAGGGAGTTTAGCTCATTCTTTTTCCAAAGGAAACATGTATTGGGTAAGGTTCAACTTCATCATGGTATTGACAAGGTGATGGGTTTTGGGGTCTTGTGATAGCTCAAGCAAGTCATCTATGGTCATATCACGTGGATTGGTGGTAACATCCTCTATTTCAAATGGACCCTATTCTTGAAAATTGTGGGGTTGTTGAGCTAAACTTGGTAGAGGATTTGTGGAAGATCTTGGATCAAATTTGGTTTGGTTTAAAGTACTCATGGTAGATGAATCTTTGTTTTGTTCCATGTCCTTGTATTGTGATCTTGGTTTTACCATAAATTTGGGGATCAACTTTTGAGAGTATTGTAAAAACTCTTGGGTTAATTCAAATCTAGGTAAAAGAGAGCCTCTAAGATGTTTTTGGATCAATGATGATATGAAAGATGAAAGGGTGAGTGATTTTCATGATGAACTTTCAAACTTTGGACAACACTAGACTTTTGGGTTTGATGTTTTGATGTTTAAGGATTGATAATGAACATATGAACCCTAAGATACAATTGTGACCTTAGGATATATATTTGTTCAAAATGTATTGTTTGCTAATTTAACTAGGTGTGTGAAAAAGGATGCATTCCCACACACTTAGCTAAACAAGGTGATTTGGTTTGATGTAATGATTACCCAAGTCTAGGAGGTTGGTGTATCCAAAGTTCTAAAGTTGTTTGTGAGATGAAATGCCAAATCTTTTGATGTGGATGGAAAGATTGATTTGATCCTACTATGAACCTAAGAGGTACTTGTTTACAAGACCAAGGTGTTGAATAACATGCTTTTCCCTAAGGGCATTTCAAACCAAAAAGATCAATTTTTTCTTGAAGGACCACATGTTTTGAACATAAGAAAAAAGATAAACAAGAACATGTGTGGGGTTTAATTGATTTAATCTTGATTAATGAATTATTTTTACCACATCCAATGTCTTGATTAAGTTTTCAAACTAAATGTCTATAAATTTCAACAAATTTCATTCCACAAAGCTCAATATGTGAAAATCTAGAGGTTTAATTTATAGTTCCCTAGGTTTACTTTGGAATAAATGTGGATTGAGATGTGACCCAAACATTATGAAGCCTCAAAGATATTGTTTTGAGAAAAACAAGATATCTTTAGGGGCATGCAATAATATAGGGTTTAATAAAGGTATCCACACTTAGGTCCAAAGGGTTTGAAATCTTAATGCCAATGTTCAATGCTTGTTTAAATTGTTTTTGAATCTAAGCAATGTATTTGATGTCCAAGGTAATGGAGATATTTTACAAATCTTCTTCATAAGATTCACTTGGTAAGTTCACAAAAGACAATCATTACAATCTAGAGAGTAGGTGCATTCTTTGAGGTGGGCCTACCTTATGCCCCAAAGGGATGATTTTACAAGCAACTTATGGAGGGAATAAATAGAGGGATATCACCCCCTCAAGATTTTGTAAAAGAGAATGAACTCTTAAGCTCTATTCCTTAACCATAAATCAGACTTGGTAAGTAACTTCTCAAAAGTAAATTTTGATGCATCACTTTTAAGAATGTTTTGAAAAACAAGGTTTGGCCTCTACACAAAGGTTTTTAATGACCCACCGTGAACACTGAGACGTATATCCACCCACAAGCCACTTAAGGCATTAAACCATTCCCTTCCAACCCATATGTCCAGAGTTGGATTAGGTGCAGTATGTTATTCACTTGAAATTGAAGCTACTACTCTTTTAGGTTCACAACCTTTATATAGCCCACCGATAAACGTGCTTTTATTTGAGTCACTTATATGAGTTATCCATTGTAGGATGTGTCTCATTATTAAGCCCTCTTTTAATAATTAAAATGTTATTTCTCTTCACCCAAGATTGCATGAAGCACAAGGGGAGAGGACACATCAAGTTATTAGGGTGACTCAAAAAAGAAAGTTTTGTAAGCTTAAAGTGTTTCACCCAAGATCACATGAAGCGCAAGGGGAGATGATACATACTATAAGTTTGCACGCATATCAAGCATGACAAACACTCATTCATTTTAACCAACATTGCAAAATGACTTCATTTTAAGCACCAATGGAAGTGTTTGTTTGTATTGTTCAATTTTAACCAATTATCGCAATAATGAGGAAATGAGGGGTTCAATTCTTAACCAACTTTGAAAATATCATAGAAATCATAAATTTTAAAGCCCAAACCAAATATAGTAGCCCTAAAGCATGAAATAAAAATAGCATATGATGGGTTATTTCCCCATGAGTGTTTGAAAACACTATTACAATGAATATCAAATTCCTTTTAACTTCCATGCTCCATTCTCCTCCTCAAACCTACAATAGTGACTTTGTGTTAGCAAATTCAATGTTGTTTAGTCAATAGCAGTGCTTTGGAGTAGACAATGAGCTCAAAGGAAGCTCTGTATTGGCAAAGGCAACACAATATCAAAAGCGATGCTTTGGTGAAACTTGCAAATTCACAAAAAAACATAGAAGTCAATAGCGACGAGTTAGTAAAAGCGACGCAATAATGAAAAGACAAAAGTGGTTAAGCACATCAAAAGAGACTCCCTATTTTAGCAGTGACATTGTATTTCTTGGCAATAGCGATGTTGTTTTCAATAGCGACGCTATTTTTAATAGTGACATTATTTTCAATAGCAATGCTCTGGTAATGTCAATAGCGATGTCACTTTCTAGAACCTGCAAAAACGTGAATCTCAAGCAAAAAAATGTCAAAATCAAATGGTTAAGCCCTCCTTCTAGTGCCAAAATGTGAGCATGATCTATACCTAAGCCAACGTGATTAGAACACAAGGAAATTAGTCACATTAGCTAAGTTAAACCAAGCTCCCTATGAAATTATTGAAAGCATAAAACAAGGAAACCATGAATACAAAAACATGAAATAACAAGCAATGCATAATGAAATCATAGCTAAATACCCCAAAACTCATCCCATAGGGGGATTGGTGCCATATTGATGTGGAATATTGGCTCTTTTCCCAATCCCTTTGATGAAAAAGCTTCAAGATTGTGATAGAACGATGAAATTGATGCATGATGATATGGACTCAAGCTAAAATGGTGAAATGTGGGAGATAGTGGATATGAAATTGTGCATAGTAGCTTTGCTTCAAGAAGTGGATCCCTTTCTCATAGAGGCGGAATCTATTTATAGGGAAAAATGATGAAGCAATGGTTGAGATTCATTTTCCCAATCAAGTGTTACAAATGAATCCAAGGATTGAAGGAATGATTAGCCTTGTGATGAGTGCCACAAGGCTAAGAGATGTGAGGGGATATGTGCCCACATGTGTGTGCACATTTTGGGAAGAGAGCATGTAAGAAGGAGTAAATACATGTGGGTGAAGAATTAAGGACATGTGGGTGAAGGATATGAAGGCATGTAAAAGAAGTAAAGGCTTGTGTAAGGGACAAGATGGCTTGTGTAAGAGCCATGTAAGAGTCATTAAGGCTTGGGTGGGAGACGAGATGGCTTGTGTAAGAGCCATCAAGGCTTGGGTGAGAAAGTCAATGGAGGGAGTAAATGAGAAAAAAATATTCTATGGGAATATTCTCATGCAAGTGTGAGGGGAAAATAGCCTTTTAATTAATTTGAGAAAATTAATTAGTTGTGCAAGTTGGAGTTAATAAACCATGGATTTATTTAACTAGGATGGAGTTAAATGTTGGAGAATTGACTAATGAGGATTAGCAAGTGGATAAGATTAATTAATCATGGATTAATTAACTTAGGTGGATTAGGGGAATGTGATATTTAATTGAATAAATATAGTTATTTAATCAAATGAAAAGACATAGGAGGTTTAATTAAATAATTTACATTATTTAATTAATTGGGATAAAAATTAGTAAGAAGGGGGGTGAATTAATCCAATAAAATTGATTATTTGATTAATAGGAGAAAATTGATAAATTTAATTAAACAATTTATATTATTTAATTAAATAGTTAGAAAAGAGGTGATTTAGGAGGAAATGGTGCTAAAATCAAATTTAGATGTGTAATATCAATCAAGATGATTTGAAGTGTCTACGCATACAAACTAAGACTAATGCAGGTTAAGTTTGATGCCAATTGAACTTGAAACATATTGTAATTGATAATTGACTTTTTAGTGGTCCTTTGACAACAATGATTAAAATAAAGATAAGTCAAGAAGTGATGCATGCTGATTTGTTGGTTACTAAGTTTGATGCAAACCAAGAATAAACTATGATTGATCCATGTTTTTGTAATAATGTTAAATAATTTTTTGTCTTTCTTTCTCCCAAAAAAAATTCTAAGATGATTTAAATAGATAAGCCTACACATAAAATTTTATTTTTTTGGCACACAAACCTACAAGTAATGATCATATGTCAAGATTGTCAACTTTGAAATAGGAAAATTTTAAAATTTGAAAAGAGGAGATTTGATCTTGCCCATGATCTAGTTCAAAGGAAATGATCATATGTGTGGTCAAATCCAAGAAAGAAAATGTCCTCGAAATTGGGTTAGTGATGTTCCAAACTAAAGAACATTGCATAACAAATTAAGGCGTCTAAGTTTACGAGTTAGTGAATACACCAAAAAAAATAAATTGAATGGAAGAATCATACATTAATACCATCTATACAAAGTGACATAAAATAAAAGAAGAAGAATATTTTCTCTTCACTAATATACCTCATAAAAGTTGCCATATCTATTTTATTTAAAATAATTAAATTTCTCTTTTACCAAATAGAATCAACATTTAATATGAACACCAAAATCAACATTTTTGCGCGTCTAATAAAAATTTAAATCTAATCTTTATTATGTCAAGAGACAATCTACAATGACAAGGACCTACATAAAAACTATTTAGAGCTGATATTTAAAAAAAAACTAAAACTATGAAATTAAAAATAACTCTTAACTAAATACAATAGCTTAAAATTATATTTATTGGCATATTTAAGATATATGTATTTAATATATCTATACTTTGAAAAAAAATATTCAAGATTTAACATGTTTGATATTTGCTACACTTTTCTAAGTAAAAACAAAATAAGAAAATTACCATAATAATGAATAATGACTTTAAAAAAAATAAAATTATAAGATACAAAAGTAAAACAAGTGTATTATTACAAAATAGCTTTTCAAAAATAATGTAGATAAAATTAAAATTAATGTGTTGTATATAATAAATAAAATAAAATAACCCTCGACATGATATCTCTCAACATTTTTAAAATATATATATTTACGATATCTATATTAATTAATTAATACAAATATCTTAAATACATCTATTACAAATATGAAGAGATATCAATCTTCAATTATTATATTTATTTATTTAAGATTATTTTACTTAAAATTATTTTAAAATGATTTTATTTTATTTATATTATTTTTAGTGAAGAGTTAGTTTATTTTATTTTATATATAATTAAGAATTTTTTAAAACTTATTTAATTGTATTTTTTTATTTGAAGAGTTATTTTAAATGAAGTCATAAGATACATCACTATAATTTAAGTTTTTATGAGTTACCCTCCGCTTAATCTATGTTCTTATGAGCTACCCTCTACTTAATTGTTGTTCTTATGAGCTGCACTCACGCCTGAACAATCTAAGAAAACCTAGCCTATTGACCATCATTTGTATTTTCCAATGACTTGATTGTCAAGTTTATCCTTGGAGACTATACAAATTTATTTTATTTTATAATTTAAAAAAATATATGTAAATTGTTTAATATATTTTTTACATGTTTATACCTTTACACTCTATTTCTTATTGTAGGAGTGTAATTAGACCTCTAGACATGATAATTCATTTGTTTTTTTCATATTGAAACAATGCAAATAAATTACATAGAAGAAAATGCAACCAACATGATGCAACAAAAATAAAAAACCAACAATCCAATAAAACCAATACAAACCTGGGGTAAGAACGAAGAAGACATCATGTAGACACATCCTTATAGTCTAAAATTTGACCATATATTGAAGCTCTTTGGAACATGATACATCTTTTCCAACAACTTTATCTTGTTCAAGTGATTGTCAATATTCACATTCTCTTTGGAGACCCTGTGCATATGAGAGCACAAAAAGACAAAATGGAAACTAACATCAGAATAAAACTTTAGCATTTCTCCTTCCTCATGAACATTATGCTTTGAAAAAACTGATAAACATCTACTTTTCCATATATTATGTAAAATGATTTGCCTCATAGAATCAACCGCAACATTTTTGAAAACCAAAATCCAAAATCTAATATGAGAGCACAAAAAAACAAAATGGAAACTAACATCAGAATAAAACTTTAGCATTTCTCCTTCCTCGTGGACATTATGCTTTGAAAAAACTGATAAACATCTACTTTTCCATATATTATGTAAAATGATTTGCCTCATAGAATCAACCACAACATTATTTTGAAAACCAAAACCCAAAATCTAATATGAGAGCACAAAAAAACAAAATGGAAACTAACATCAGAATAAAACTTTAGCATTTCTCCTTCCTCATGGACATTATGCTTTGAAAAAAATGATAAACATCTACTTTTCCAGATATTATGTAAAATGATTTGCCTCATAGAATCAACCACAACATTATTTTGAAAACCAAAACCCAAAATCTAATATGAGAGCACAAAAAAAACAAAATGGAAACTAACATCAGAATAAAACTTTAGCATTTCTCCTTCATGAACATTATGCTTTGAAAAAACTGATAAACATCTACTTTTCCATATATTATGTTAAATGATTTGCCTCATAGAATCAACCACAACATTATTTTGAAAACCAAAACCCAAAATCTAATATGAGAACACAAAAAAACAAAATGGAAACTAACATCAGCATAAAACTTTAGCATTTCTCCTTCCTCATGGACATTATGCTTTGAAAAAACTGATAAACATCTACTTTTCCATATATTATGTAAAATGATTTGCCTCATAGAATCAACCACAACATTATTTTGAAAACCAAAACCCAAAATCTAATATGAGAGCAAAAAAAACAAAATGGAAACTAACATCAGAATAAAACTTTAGCATTTCTCCTTCCTCATGAACATTATGCTTTGAAAAAACTGATAAACATCTATTTTTCCATATATTATGTAAAATGATTTGCCTCATAGAATCAACCACAACATTATTTTGAAAACCAAAACTCAAAATCTAATATGAGAGCACAAAAAGACAAAATAGAAACTAACATCAGAATAAAACTTCAGCATTTCTCCTTCCTCGTGAACATTATGTTTTGAAAAAACTGATAAACATCTACTTTTCCATATATTATGGAAAACGATTTACCTCGTAGAATCAACCACAACATTATTTTGAAAAAGAAAACCCAAAATCTAAAAAAAACTGAAGACTTTCCAAATGTGTATATAAAGTTATCCCCAAACAAATAAATGTCTTAAAAAAACAAAGAAGAGAAACGACCATCCGAGCTACTAATGTCAAATACAGTTAAAACCTACATGAAATTCTCTATCAGCTCTGTTCTAAAATGTTTGTGCTGCTATTCTGTTCTAATGTTTGTCCTGCTATCTAAAGCTTCAGTTCTTTTTACCTCCGGTAACTAAACGACCCATCTTCGGTTCCGTTGAGCAGAGGTAACCTGTAACTTCCCAAAGTGGCACAGGGCAACATGCCCAGGGCATCCAAAAAGGCCTTTAAAAGGTAAAGGTGTGGACGATATCTAATAAGGTTTATTAGCAAATGTTGGTTTATTTCTACTATTTGGAGCTGTTTGATCTCGTCGACGTTATTAAAATTTTTTCCATTTCATTCTTTCTTTAAAGGGAAAGGGTACACCTGATGGCCCGAAGCAGAAAGAGTCAGAATCTGCCAATTGATTCCTGTGGATGACAATTACTTCTGAAGGTACAAAAACCGATACATTTGAGGATCGGATACAGCGAAATCTTGTGCAGTAAAAGAAGAAACCTATTATTTAGAAGGGCACGAGCTTCATATATGCATTTGAGGTGGGCACAGTGCACGATTATTAAGAAATATATCCATTTTACTGTGGCACACCTGTTAATGGAGATGGGTTGTTCTGATTTTTCTAAGCTGCCCATGTGGGTATCAGGGATTTCTTAGAAGATTATAGAGACTCAATTACATTCTGAAGGTCCCTTCTGGGTATTGATTTTGGGCTCTCCACGTAGCTGAAACAACAGTTTCGAATTAAATCTCTTGGCGAGTCTTTGATCAATATGTCATCCTCTAAGCCGACTCATTCAACGGGAAGCTCTGGTAGATCAAGGCACAGTGCTCGAATAATGGCCCAAACAACTATAGATGCAAGGCTCCATGCAGATTTTGAAGAGTCTGGCCAACAGTTTGATTACACCAAATCCATTAACAGGACTTTAGAGATTGTGCCATCAAACACTGTCACTACCTACTTGCAGCAGATACAGAGAGGAAAGCTGCTTCAGTCATTTGGGTGCATGCTTGCAGTGGATGAGAAAACATTTTCAGTGATTGCTTACAGTGAAAATGCCCCAGAAATGCTCACAGTGGCACCTCATGCTGTTCCCACTGTTGGGGAGCAAGATGCTTTGGGAATTGGAACTGATGCTACTAAAATTTTCACTCCTCCTAGTACTGCTGCATTGCAGAAGGCTGCGGCGTTTACAGAGGTGAATCTTCTGAATCCAATTCTGGTTCATTGCAAAAATTCAGGTAAGCCCTTCTATGCTATACTTCATAGAGTTGATATGGGTTTGGTAATAGATTTTGAGCCTGTTAGGGCTTCAGATGCTACTATGACTGCTGCCGGAGCACTACAGTCCTATAAGCTTGCTGCAAAGGCCATATCACGATTGCAATCTTTGCCATCTGGAGATATTGGTCTGTTGTGTGACATGGTTGTACAGGAGGTGAGCGAATTAACTGGTTATGATCGTGTTATGGCGTATAAATTCCATGATGATGATCATGGGGAGGTGATATCTGAAATTAGGAAATCCAATTTGGAACCTTATCTGGGTTTGCATTATCCTGCAACGGATATCCCCCAGGCCTCAAGATTTTTATTTATGAAGAATAGAGTAAGAATGATTTGTGATTGTTGTGCACCCCCTGTAAGTGTAGTAGAGGACAAGAGATTACCCAAAGAATTGAATTTGTGTGGATCAACATTGAGAGCACCTCATGGTTGCCATGCACAATACATGTCCAACATGGGCTCCATAGCATCTCTGGTGATGGCTGTAATCATCAATGAGAAAGAAGAAGAGGAAGGAGACAGTGAGGGACAACAGCAACAGAAAGGGAGGAGGCTTTGGGGACTTGTAGTTTGTCATCACACTAGTCCACGATTTGTTCCATTTCCTCTGAGGTATGCTTGTGAATTCTTGATGCAAGTTTTTGGAATTCAACTCAATAAGGAAGTTGAATTAGCTGCTCAATTGAGAGAGAAGCACATTTTGCGAACCCAAACTTTGCTTTGTGACATGCTGCTTCGAGATGCACCTGTGGGAATTGTCACGCAGAAGCCAAACATAACGGATCTTGTTAGGTGTGATGGTGCTGCCCTATACTATGGTAAAAATATTTGGCTTCTTGGAACAACTCCCACTGAGGCTCAGATACTTGATATTGTCGACTGGATTTCTGAATACCACATGGATTCCACGGGTTTGAGCACAGATAGTCTTGCAGAGGCAGGGTATCCTGGAGCTGCATTATTAGCCGATGCAGTTTGTGGAATGGCTGCTGTGAGAATCACTTCAAAAGACTTTTTGTTTTGGTTCCGATCCCATACTGCAAAAGAAATCAAATGGGGAGGTGCTAAACATGAT
This sequence comes from Sequoia sempervirens, assembly GCA_007258455.2. Taxonomy (NCBI): domain Eukaryota; kingdom Viridiplantae; phylum Streptophyta; class Pinopsida; order Cupressales; family Cupressaceae; genus Sequoia; species Sequoia sempervirens. The sequence goes on from VDFB02168118.1 coordinate 54,552,104, forward strand.
GCCAGTGATAGAGATGATGGCAGGAAAATGCATCCTCGATCTTCATTCAAGGCATTCCTTGAAGTGGTCAAAAGAAGAAGTTTACCTTGGGAGGATGTTGAGATGGATGCTATTCATTCTTTGCAGCTCATACTGAGGGGTTCTTTCAAAGACATTGATGACAGTGATGCAAAGACAATGATACACACACAAATCAATGATTTAAGAATTCAGGGAATGGATGAATTAAATGCAGTCACGAATGAGATGGTAAGACTGATTGAAACAGCGACAGCTCCGATTTTGGCTGTTGATGCTTTTGGTCTGGTAAATGGATGGAATACAAAAGTTGCTGAACTCACTGGGTTGTCCGCGGAGGAGGTTCTAGGAGAGCCTCTAGTCAACCTTGTTGAGGAGGACTCAATTGAGACTGTGAAAACGATGCTCTGCTTGGCTTTGCAAGGTGATCAAATCATTCCAATATTATTTCTAACATAGAAATATTTAAATGCCTTCATTTCAGTTAGAATCCATTCTCACTGTTGGTTTCAAAATGATAGGCTGAATAAGTTAATCAAGTTACTAAACCTTGATTGTTTTTCATTACAAAAGTTCTTATATTATGAGAATGACTGCGGCAATCTTATCAGATCTTTCTATCCTTTCTATTTTGATTGGGCTGAGTTAGTCTTACAGGATATTTCAATAACTGCAGGGCAAGAAGAAACAAACATTGAAATTAAACTGAAAAGACATGGCATGCAGGAGGAAAAAGGTTCAGTAATATTAATTGTTAATGCATGCTCAAGCAGGGACCCAAAGAACAATGTTGTGGGTGTGTGTTTTGTAGCTCAGGATGTGACAGGAGAAAAGATCATTATGGATAAATTCACTCGTATTCAAGGTGATTACAGGGCAATAATTCAGAATCCGAATGCCTTGATTCCTCCTATATTTGGAGCAGATGAATTTGGGTGGTGTTTTGAGTGGAATTTGGCTATGGAAAAGCTGTCTGGGTGGAAAAGGGAGGAGATAATTGATAAAATGCTAGTAGGAGAAGTTTTTGGCATTCACATGACATGCTGTCGTCTTAAAGGTCAAAATGCTATGACAAAGCTCAGGATTGTACTCAATAGTGCAATGGCGGGGCAAGAGACAGAAAAAATTCCTTTTGGATTTTTCAATCGTCATGGAAAATATGTAGAAGCCTTACTTTCTGCAAACAAGAAAGTAGACGAAGAGGGAACAATCACAGGCCTTTTCTTCTTTTTGCATATTACCAGTCCAGAACTTCAACAAGCATTGCATGTGCAGCGTATGTCAGAACAAACAGCTATGAGAAGACTCAAGGAATTAGCATATCTTCGAATGGAAATAAAAAATCCACTTCATGGAATCATGTTTACAGGAAAGTTGATTGAAGATACTGATTTAAAGGAAGAACAAAAACAACTAGTTCGAACAAGTGTATTTTGCCAAAGACAGCTGTTAAAGATTCTGGATGACATGGACTTAGAAAGCATTGAAGATGGGTATGTTAATATTTTTTATGGTCTTTAACATTGAACAAATTATAACAATTAATGATCTTATCCTTGTTGATTTTGCAACTAGTATGCATTGTCATGGAAAATCCAAGTTACCAGTCCATGATGTCAAAATTTTTAGCATGACTTCCCTTATCACGTCAGTATAATTTTACAGATAGCATTCATGAATCTCAGTTCTAGTGTAGAGAAACATATCCAGACATTCTGACTAGATTAAACTAGGAGCATTCAAGAGAAACAGTCGGATATGCTTAAAAGCCTCCACCAAACTTCCCAAATTTCAAGATCTTCTTTGTTCACATACTGTTCAAGATATGTTTTTGTGACCTGGTGCAAGTGCATTAAAGATGGTCTTTGGAGGAAAGATGACATCACTTCATTGACCATGAATTAAAATGTACTATGAAGGTGCAGGATAAATCTTGGAAGACAAAGTTAGACTTGCTAATCAAAATTTCAAATGAGAGAGAAAACTAGATTTAAGATGATGACTACTTCATGGCTTTGTATAAAACAGCACCAACACTCGTACATCGTACACCATAATTCCTACAGAGGAAGTTAACTATAAGATCCCTCAGCCGCTTGGAACTATGAACATTACGAGTATGCTTACACCAGATTCCTATAGAACTCAAGTAAACTCTTTATATTTCACGTTGGTTTCTATTTTGTTGTGTCAAACTTAGACATTCAGCTAATAGCCATAGTTAGTTGTGTAGGGTGCATAAAGCAAAATGAATGCTTTACAGGAACGTGTAAATTATATCACTGAAACATTCTTTGAACCTATGGGAAGATTTCTCTAGACACTGGGTACCTGTCCGTTTATTCTTTCCCAATCTTTATGTGATGGTACTGTAATAAATATAGGGTGTTAGAGAGATTGGAAATGGGTATGTTTTTATTGGTGTATGGCATTCAAATGATATCTTAGTGTTAATAATCTTATTCTTGTGTATTTTGGCAGCTAGCTTGCATTTTCATGGTAAAGCAAACTCTCCAAAACTATCATGTTGTAAAAATTGTTACCTTGGTGTTTTTATTATGGCATTTGTTTACTTATATATGACCCTTGTACACCTCATTTTTATTTATATGACAACTACCAGATGTTTCAAACCATTTTAAAGTGGATTGAAGAGTAGTAACCTTATATGCCCTATTCTCTGTATTATACTGTTCCAAGTTTTATGAATACTAAGTTCATTGTTAATGGTTTGAGACGGCATAGCTAATCTTAATATTTAGACTTTGATTTTCATCCCCATCCTTGAAAATAAAAGCTTTAACTCTTCTGCAGTATTTTATAGACATGTATTTGTGACCTGCTGCACCCATTCAAGCAAGTTCTTCAAAAAGAAACATATGGCTTCTTCAGACATGAATCATGTTACACATTGAAGGTGCAGTATTGATCTGAAATACATCATAAGAATTCACAGCCAAACATTGGAAAGAACTAAAAGGAAAAGGAACGTCAATATGATTCTTTGATGCATTGCCATAAATGCTTATTATACTCTACCTCTCTTATCCCAGCAGCTACAGGGTGCCTTGAGCCTCATTTTCTTATGCTACCCCTCCATGTCTATATTTCAAGAGATTTGGGATGACACACATTGCCAGTTTCATCTTGTCTTCTAGAGAATCATTGGTTATGGATGGTAGGGAAGTTTCTGGAAGACTTTCCTTGTACCGTCAAAATTTCTTAACTAGGATTACCTAGTCCAGACCATTCTTTCATGGATATTATCAGATGTTTTTACTTTTTTGTTATTTTATCTGAAATGAACTATGTTGTATCCTTCGTATTTCTAGATACAACAGAGTTGATTCTAGATATAATAACTAAAACATTTAAGTTCCCGAAGATCTAATTATCAGATCTTTTACTGGTCCTTTCATAGTAGTTAATAACTTAATAAGAGGCCCGCCATTATCTTCCTTGGATTTTTATAGCAATTAAATCAAGTGTTCTCCTCCAGGCACTATCTCCGTCACCTTATCAACTTTATCTTCTTGGGAAATTGGTTTTCATCTCACACGGCAATTTATAATGTTGGTAACAATGACACTATCTTGTCTGACATGTTTAAGGTTTATACACTTTGAGTCTGCCCATTTAGGTAGTTACTAAAATTTGTTATTGTGCTTTTAACTTGTAGTCTCTTCTTCGTTTTAGATGCTGGAGCTCTATTTGACACTGTTTTGCTATTGCTACTGGGTGTAATTTTGAATCCCATTCAGATTCTTCGTTCATTCCTGGAGATTATATTATTTTTCTTTCTTTTGATCCAAAACTCTTACACTCAAAGATTGCAATATGATCTCACTACCATGCATTTTAGTGCCTTTTTGTAGCATTGTTTATGATGCCATTTGGTTAGTTAGGGGCTGGCACGGCCGTGGTTGAGACTAAACCTACAAAAATAATTTCAAATCAAATGTGGAGTGCTGTAATGTCAATTTAAATGTGGAGTGCCTGTCCTCCCCAGTTATATTGTTGATAAAAACCTCAGATGAGTTTCTTTCAAGAACAGAGTGTTGCCCCTTGAATCCTAGTTTGCTTTTGGTATGTATGCTAATGCGAATAATCAGCTGATGATAAAAGTAATATCAGATGCAAGGACTGATTTTTAATGTCCTCTAATATATACCGTTATAATGTGGGCACTATACATTCAGCATCCTCATGTAATAAAGATATATGGACCCATTGTACAATTTGTTTTATCTCAGTCTTATTCGTATCCTTTCACATATAATCTTGTATTGCTATTAATCAGATAGGAAAGAAACCTCTTGTTTCACTTTGTATTAATCCATCAATTTCCTACTCTCCCTCTAATAAATGAGGTTTATGCTGTAGATGACTTTGGGTTAGTTTAGAATAGAGCCTATGTTCCTCTGATATTTCCTTCCGTAATATTTTTTCTATTTTTTCTGGAACGTATTTTCTTTGTTTATTTTTCCTGAAATTTCTCAAATTTTATTATCTTATATCCTTGAACTCAATTTGGAAATGGTATTGCTTGTTTCTCTCACATCTTTTTCATCTTTCACAAGATATAGGCTTCAAAAATGTTAATGTGTTTGGTGGCTGGTCTGTCAGAGTGAATGCCAATTGCCTAGTTTAGTTCTACGTTAACTCTTTGTATGATCACAGATTTTTAAATGTTTTGTATGCCAACAATTCTCCATGAGGGATGGCTTAGGAAAGGGACAATTTCTTGAAAGAAATGAAATAATGAACTTATATTAATGTCTATAATGAAGCGACAATGACCAACAGGATTAGTAAGTGCATTCAATCATCAAAATTGAGAAGAGCAGCAGGGATGAACTTATATTAATGTCAAAAATGAAGAAAATGAGATAAATGGGGCTGGTAAGTACATCCAATATAAAAATAGCAACTTGAGTGCGTAAGGCATTTCTGTTCTATATTTGTGTAAAATTAACTACAATATCCATGAAAATGATTATCTGCTGAGTAAAAACTGCATGTCAATTTATTATGCTGCACACCTGTCCTAATATGCATTGGTGGAGGATCAAGTGTCAGGCATATTGTGGTTTGGTTAGCACAATGTATTGCATTATTGACCCATTGGACTATAAAACCCCATCAAATTTTCTAGAGAATGCTCATTTTCTCACTGCTTGATGTTGGCATCTTTAATTGTTTACAGATTTGTAAGATATTGTGAACTCAAGCTATTGCCATCGAGTCTTAGTATCAGTTGTTAATAAAGGTACTTCAGGAAGTTTGAAGGTATCCTGATCTTCTTATATGATTGATTGGTAGTTATTTGGAACTGGACACTGTTGAATTTACATTGGGAGCGCTGCTTGATTCTGTCATAAGTCAAGTGATGATACAATGTGAAGAAAAGGGACTGGAGATGATTCATGATTCGCCGAAAGAAATGACTACCACCTGCCTATTTGGAGATCAGTTGAGACTTCAGCAAATTTTGGCAAATTTCCTAGGAATTGTTATAAGGTTCACACCCCTAAAAGGTTGGGTTGGAATCAAAGTCTGTTCAACCAAAAAGCATTTGGCAGGTGGTGTACATGTCATGCATCTAGAATTCAGGTATTCTATTTCTGTTTTTTAAATATTAGTTTAGTAGTGTTTTCATACATAATGTTTTCTTCACCATGTTCAAGCAAACAAAGAGTAAGCCACTGAATTATTTTAGTATAGGGTTGTGCTGAGGATGGCGAGCTGTAAAATTTGTACAACCCATGTTAAATTTGCAACTTCCTCAAACTGCAAAGAGCAATGTCTTGGAAGCATTGTTCATAATGCAGTTGGATTGGAATATAATTTTATATATAAGTTATAATGATGTTGTGGACAGTTTTATATGATCCATAGAAAGTCAAATATCACAAAGCACAAAGTGCTTCATGTATGTCTTGATTTCAATTGGCTGAGATGCAAAGGGACTTACTGCCAATCAGATAGCAACATCTTAACAGCAAAGAGAATTTTCTTATGCAGGATTAGTCATCCAGGCCGGGGATTGCCAGAGGAATTGGTGCAACAGATGTTTAATCTGGATAATGACATATCTCAAGAGGGTTTTGGATTGCTCATTTGCCGAAAACTTGTAAAACTTATGAATGGTGATGTGCAGTATGTCCGAGGAGGAGGAAAACCATCATTTGTTATTGTTGTGGAGCTCGCTTCAGGTCAAAATGACAAATCATAGAATTTTTCCTCTGATACAAAAGAGTTTAAACTTTCATTTTGGTTTTGACAGTTTAGTGTAGGACCAAGCACTTAGTTTGGCATTCAACTACTCCATTGTAAGCTCAAAGAAGATGGTTAGCTGTTTGAAGTGAAAGGGCTTATGAGGCAAGGTTGGCATGAGGTCGGTTCATTATCAGGAATTTTGTTAAATCCTTAAGGAATTTCGACATTTCCAACATACAACGATCTATATGTAGCAGGTCAAAGGTGCTTGATTTGTGTTCCCTGCCATGCAAACAAGTTATTAATAAGTAGAGCACGATGTGAACTGTTTCTTCACCAATTTGAATTTCACTTTTGTGGGTTAACCTTGAGAAATTAATTGTTAGGTTCGTATTTGAGATAATTTGTTGTCTAGTAGCTGCTTCTCATATGAATTCATTTAAAAAATACAGTAGTATTTGGCTTGCATTTACAAAAGTTTTTGTTGGAAACTGACTGTAATCTGAGAATTGAATTATATGTTTCTTATTCTTAAATAATCGATATGCAATTTAATGGCAAAAATTGGGTTGCCATTAAAGTACCAAGAAATCTGAATCTCAAGTTCTGACATATTATTAGATGTAAGTAGTATCAAGTTATTTTGCTTTGTTGACAAAAGACGAATTTTATATGAATAAATAAGTTTGATTCTATTTCATGGCAACTGATACTGAATCTTATGCCTATTTCACATGATCTCTCTTTGTACTGGAATCATGTTCTATTTCCATTATCATGCAAGTTTTCAAAATGCATTTAAATTGCACGGTGTAGGACTCTTATACAACACTGGACTTGCAGAGGGGGATTTCTGCTTGTGATAGGTTGAAGCCTTTCATACTTCCATTGAAAGATACCATATATCTTATCAACCTAGTTTCTTTAGATTGGCCGCGTGACAATAGCCTCTTAACACATGATTGTGCTATATCTTGATTGTTTGGTAAACTGATTGTACGGGTGTGAGCTACAAGCAGATTTGGTTAGTAAGGCAGGCATGTCTGGTGATTACCTCTTCTTTACTAGGTAAGAAAGTTAAAACTTCCAAGCTTTACTAAGATATAATGAAATAATTTATCTTTTTTTAGGATTGCTAAATAGCATAAAAATACAGGTACAAATATATACTTTTAAAGCTCTAGGAAAAATGTCCAGGGAGTATAAACCGAATGGTTAAACTGTTGAAAGACATAGATTGTGGTTGTAGATTTGAATTCTGGGCTTCAACCGCTGCATGAGCGAAGGAAGATCATGTGGCTGGAGGTTATAGGGGCCACATAATTAGGACCTTACAAATGGGATCTGAGCTAGTGCCAATTCCTCTCTATCAAAATAATAAAATAAAATTGTAGGAAAACTTAAACGCTTGCACTATAACTTCTCCTGTTGTCTTTCAGGTATAACTATTGGATATTCTCTGACAACTGGTTCCCCAGTCAAGACTATGGTTCTTGTCTGCTCACTTGAGTGACGGAGTTATTCAGTTATTGACTACTTCTGGAATAATTTTCACTGGGAATAACTTTTGCCTTATCTATCTGGTCAAGCGTCTGGACATTTTTAGAATTCTCCTTGCACGTTTGTATGTACATTGACATGGAAGTGTATGTCACCTGAACTTACTCGGAGCCAATGAAAAGAGGGGAGAATATAACAAGTAATACATTGAAGTGAAACAGGTTAGGATACTTAGCTCTCTCTAGAGAGACCCGAGTTTGAGTCTCAACAATGAAATGAACAAATTGATATTGTTGCTTAGAGCAGTAGATCAAGATTCGTGATTATGTCTGTCCTGCAATGTGACAAGGACAGGGATGTCTACCACATACCACTTCCTCACTTGATCACTAGGAATATCCCTGCATCCCTGAATCACCTTTGTTGACCTAAACCAAGACTTGTCTCACACAACCACAAGGGAAGGTCAATGCATACTATTTCTTATATTCTAACATGTTTTTACTTCAATTTGTTGAGGGTAAAATTGCATTGTCAAAGTATTGATTGTATCATTGTATCTTCCTCTTGTAACATTCTGTGGTTTAAATATTGAAAGCATTGCTTGATCCTTCCCTTCTTTTTTTAAAGTTTAGAGTGCTTTGTTTAGCATAATACATTTTTGAGAACCTAGGGTGAATCTGGTATGAATTCAATTTCATCACACAAATACACTTGATCATTTTATTGTACCATTTTACAATGTTGAAATCTTTCCACAAATATCGGCTTATAACTTTGTTGGTAATTAGCTATAGACTATAATGTTTATAAGAAGGCCATACTTAATTACAAGTGATCCTAATAACATGTCCCACTCTACAATGTTGAATCTTACCACAAAAATCAGCTTATAACTTTGGTCGCAATTTGTTAGACTATAACGTTTATAAGGAGGCCATACTTAATTACAAGCGATCCTAATAACATTAATAAGACTATTTAATATAAGGATTAATTTTATATTTATATTTATGGCATATATAAGGAGTTTGATTATTTAATTAATAATCGAAATATAATATTGTTTTATTAACTGAAGATCACTTATTTTATGGCATATTTAACCATTTAGTTTCTGTATTAATTAATAGACTAATATAAACAATATTTTATTAATTAAAAGTTTTCTAGTTTGATTTGAAAAGGTATAACCACTTAAAATCATATTGGATGGTTTCATTTAAGGATGTGGAAGTTAGATACATCATTGGCTATGCGAGGAAGGAGGGCAAGAAAGCTTGGAAAACTAGGCTCTACGATTGTAATTTTTTTTAATATAGCCAAATAATGCTTTTTGTGGGGCTTTTGATCATAAGGTTTTCTTCATGTGAACTTGGTGTACCATGTAATATTGTCTTCATTTTATTTCTATACAATTTATTTTTTAGTTCATTCTTTAGATTATAATAAATAATTACCATAGCTTATTATATGTTAAAATCTCAACATAATATCAAAGTTTGTTTAGGTCGTGTTAAACTTGGCTAAAGAGATGGGAAGGTAAATTGAGATGGGAAGGTAAATTGTATTGCAAGAAAATTATTATAAGCTGTCGAAAGAAAAATAATTTTTCGATGTTCATTAGGAAAAAATCACAATTTTATATAAATAAAAAATTCCTTGCAATTTTCTACAAGAAATTATAAGATTTATTTTTCATAATAGATTTGTCATTTAAAATTATCAAAGATCTTAGATTTAAAATAGTTTAAATTCAATTTCATTTTAAGTTTAGGCTCCACAAAATATATTATATACAAAGTAAAATGTCTTGTATACACTATATTTTTGAAAATTTAACAAAAATTACTTTACATGCAAATAATTTTAATGTCCATCAAACCTAGCTAAATATATTAGCACATATGAAAAAGCATGGGGCACCATTAATATTAGTCATTGCCACTATTATCACAAGCACAATCAATCACCATTTTTATCACATTGACCACTATTAACATCATTGTGGGCATTACTATTATTATAGCACAAACATAGTTCATGGTAATAAAATTGTTATGGACCATGGTTATAGCCATATTTCATTGACCTTCTCTCAACAATGATCCTTACAAATATAATAAAATTAGAAGTTGACTCAAATGAAAATTAGGGTTTATAAACCCTATTATATCTTTATATAATTGCAAAAGATGAAAATGTGAATCACAAATATCAACAATGAAAAATTCACTCTCACAATCATGTAATGAAGTTCAATATCTTGGCTCAAAATGTATAATTTAGAGAACAAAGTCATCATAACTAAGATTTTGATTTGCTCCATTGTTGGTTGCTCTTCAAAGTAACAAACTAGATGAAAGAACAATAATGATATGATGCAATGCTAAAGATAAATGCTCAAAGATAAATGATACCTATGCTTGATAAATGACAATGATAATGCTCGACAATGCTTGAATACTTGAATGCTTGATAATTCTTGAATACTTGATAATGCTCGAATGCTTGATTATGCGTGAATGTTTGAATGCTTGATAATGCACAAATGTTTGAATGCTTGATAGTGCTTAATAATGCTTGAATGCTTGATAATTCTTGATAATGATTGATAATGATAAGAGCGCTAGAGAGATTTTTGATAATAAAAGTGCTAGGGAGATTTTGACAATAAAAGTGCTAGGGGGTATGAATGAAATAAAAAAATTATTTATATGCTTCACTTAACATTTGATCAACAGTGGAGATGGATTTGCAAGATCATCGAATAGTAAAATTCAAGATAGGATAAGACCTATATTTTGAATTTTGAAGAAAGAGGGAATTAATTCAAATGATAGCTTGGAGAAATAAATAAATATTAATTAATTTTTTTTATTTTAAAAGACAATACTTAATTTAAATAAACTATTTTAATTTATTTAAAAGAGGAGTGTTAATTAAACAATTTTTGAAAATTGTTTAATTATAGAGGAAAAGGTTTAATTTAAGTAAATTATTTTTAATTTTTTAAAAGAGAAGGTTTGTTAAACTTAATTTTTAAAAATTATTTAATTATAGAAGACCAAAGATAAATTGAATTTTAATTTCATTAATGCTAGAGGGAAAATGATAAGAGATGAATTAATTAAAAATGTTTAATTATTATAGATGGGAAGAGGAAAAGTTAGCTTAATTAATATAGATAGAAGAAATGATAAGGATAATGATGAAATGAAAAGATGAAAATGCATTAGCCATTTTTAGGTGTCTACATTTTCCCCCTCTTTGAGACAATGTGTTTTATAACATTGTTTCAAAGCAAAAGTGATGATATTCCCCAAGATGCCCTAACGAACCATGGGATGGAGGATATGATGCCTCCTCGAGAGATTGACTAGAAAATAGGTCTCAAGTCAATCTCATGACATGAAGAATTATTTATGATGATGACGATGATGATTTATTATGACAATACATACATACATACATACATACATACATACATACATACATCTATATATATATATACTATGATTTATGATATATAATGAATGTTATGATTTATGATATAGGATTATGATGCACATGTTATGTTTATGATATTATGATGCATACTAACACTTGCGAATGTAGCAAAATCAATCTCCACCAAGGATCAAATATCAAAATGAAACTTATAAAGAGGAGATGCAACAAAAAGATGATATGCAAAAATGCAAAGCAAAAAACAAAGAAAAGCAAGGCACATTGTTACTTTAAAGAGGAACAAGTAGCAAGTGGACAAAGCTTGTCATTTTACCCAACTTGCATACACATAACACACATACAAACATGAAACGAAGGAAACTCATCTCTAAACCCAAGCTACTCTAAGCACATTAAGATATAGGCCTTCATCAAGCAAATGGGAGACAAAAGAAAGTCAAACATGCCAATAAAGACACTCATGCTATGACCCAAGTTGCTCTAAGCATATTAAGGTAGACTTTCATCAAGCAAATGAGATAGAAAATATAAAACCGAGAAAGCAAAAGAAAAGAAATTGAGAAACAAAATCAATATCCAACATATCTCTTGCCAAAAGATAAGCCCAAATTTGATAGATAAGGTCCATTGTAGGAAGGATACATTTTTTTAGACCTTAGATTTGTTTTGATAATGTCCATCATAAGAAAGATAATTTCGTTAGGACATGAAAATGTTTTGATAGTTATACTGAAAGATAGGCAATGAGCTATGTAAGACAAAGATTTAGCTTAATAGTTGAAATTCATTTTGTTCATGCTTTTTGTTAAAGCTTAATGTTTTAATATTTTCATATGATCTTAAGATACAAAAATCCAACCCAAAACCAAGGTCAAGGCACAAGGTGCCCCCAACTAGGTAAAGGAAACTAACATGTGTAAAAGACATGAAAACAATAGATATGAACAACCAAGCCATGGTGGACAAGGAAGAAGGATATGAAAATAGTTAAATGATAGGTGAATGAAGTGCAAAGAGGCTAATGAGATGGAATGCAACAATGATGGAACTAGTATGAAAAAACTACTAGGATACCTCAAGGGTCAAGCATAAAAAATATTAAGACAAATGCTATTAATAGGCTCTTCCAAAGGTTCTCCTTCAAGTGTATCAAGTTTATAAGCTCTAGAACCATAATTTCCAATAATAACGAAGGGTTTCAACCAATTAGGTTCAAACTTTCCTTTCGTGTATCTATCTTGTTGATTCTTTTGATTCTCTTTTAGGACCAAGTCTCCAATCTCAAACCTTTGACTTTTGATCTTTTTGTTATAGCTATGACAAATACAATTTTGATAAGCTTGTAAGAGATTTAATCCATTAAGACGCCTTCCATCCAATAAATCAAGCTCATGTAATCTAGATACTCAATACTCTTCTTCGCTAATGACATGCTTTAAGGACACCCTTAAGAGGGGAGATCAACCTCAATAGGCAAAATAGATTTGGTTCCAAAGACAAGGGAATACATAGTGGCTCTTGTAGGTGTGTGAATACTAGTGTGATAAGCCCATAAAGCAAGGTTAAGTTATAAATGCCAATCATGACTAGCTTCATTGATCGTTTCCTTAAGCATTTTCAATATAGTTTTGTTTGAGGCCTTAAATTGACTATTACCTTGTGGATAATAAGGAGTGGAAAAATGATGTTGGATATGGAATTGGTGACAAAGATCAAAAACATCTTGATTTTTGAAAGGCTTTCCATTGTATGTAATGATAGCATGAGGGATACCATAGTGACAAGTGATATAGTGTAGGATAAATTTGGCTATTTTATTTTTGGTAATATTGGATAATGGAATGACTTCAACCCACTTCGTAAAATACTTAGTGGCAGTGATAATGAACATATAACCATTGGATGAGGGGGGGGTGGTGGATTTTTCCAATGAGGCCGAGTCCCCATTATGAAAAAGGCCAAGGAGTATTTATTGGTTGCAACTCTTAGGTGGGTGCATGAATCAAATCTCCATGTTGTTGACATTGACAAAACTTCTTAGAAAATTGTTGTGCACCTTGTTCCATAGTTGGCTAATAATGTCTAGTTCTTAACAATTTTTTGACAAGGGTAGGTCCACTAGAATGAGCCCCACAAATACCTTCATGTACCTCATGTAAGGTAGTTTTAGCTTATTCCGAGTTTAGACACCTAAGGAGGATACCATCAAGACTCCTTCGATAAAGGGTATCACCAAGGATGAAAAAATGTGAAGATTGACAAACAAATGTTTTCTTTCGAGCACTAGATAAGTTAGGTGGAAGAGTACCATCATGTAGATAGGTGCAAATAGATCATCATACCAAGGATAATTAGGACCAACAAGTTCACACACCAGTTTAGATTCAGGAATATCAAAAGCTATAATCAAAAGTTTCTCTACCAAAAAATCACAATGATGAGTGTCATGATGCATGTCCAAGAGAGATTCAATAGTAGCCATAACATCAAAAGCTCTGATATTTTCCCTTGGGATTTGTTCAAAAATGATAGTTGAAAATTATTGTATAAGATTGTCTACCATCCTCTTGTAGGGGAGAATTTTTTTGTCATTTATTTGATAATCATCATTCCCTTGTCGTATAACCAATTGTGAATCTCCAAAAATATGAAGTTCCTTTATTTTCTAGTGAATTGACATTCTAAGACCAATGATTAAAGCTTCATATTCTGCAATGTTATTTGTGCAAGGGAAAGCAAGTCTATATGAATTTGGGATACAATCACCTTGTGGAGTGATAAAAAGAATTCTAGCCCTAGATCCATGTCGAATGTGAGAGCCATCAAAATATAACTTCCACAAATGTAACTCTCATATGAAAATCTTGAACTAAGTGGATGATCTACATCTAAAAGTGCATCCGCTAATTGATCTGCAATTATTTGTCCTTTGATAGCCTTATGATCCACATACTCAATGTCAAATTCACTTAGGATCATAAGCCATTTTGCTATTCGACTAGTTAGAGCAGCCTTAGATAAAAGGTACTTTAAAGAGTCAACTTTAGAGATGAGCTTTGTTTGATGATTTAGCATGTAGGGTCTCAATTTTTGTGATGCAAAATAACGACTAGAGATTCCATTTCTATTGGAGTGTAATTAATCTCATATCCAACCAATATATGGCTGATATAATAAATAACTCTCTCCTTTATAGTATCATCATGTTTTGTGAGGAGAGATCCTAATATAGTTGTAGGAGCGAGATATACAGTAACAAAGGTTTCCCTTGAATAGGTGACATCAAAATTGGAGGTAAAGCCAAATAATCCTTTAATTTTTGAAAGGCTTGTTGACACTTCTCATCCCACTTAAAAATGTGAAATTTTAATGCAAAAGATAAGTGAAAGGTTGACATTTGTCTACTAGTTGAGCTATGAAATGCCTAATTGATTGAAGTTTCCCTTGAAGGCTACACAATTGCTTTAGATTAGTTGGATGAATATCAATTATAGCTTCAACTTTAGTGGGATCCACTTAAATGCCTCTATGGGAAGTAATATACCCAAGATATTTTCTAGAAGTTACACCAAAGACACTCTTTTTTGGATTCAATCTCACTTTATATTCTTCCAATCTATCAAAACTAACTGCAAGGATAGCTAGATGAGAATCTTGCATGACTGATTTTTCGAATAGATCATCCACATTATATTCCATGATACTATGAAAAAGGTAATGAAATATTGTTGTCATTACTCTTTGATAGGTAGCCCCTACATTCTTTAAACCAAAAGGCATAACATTCCAACAAAATTTTCCCCAAGGGAAAGTGAAATTTATTTTATCTTGATCTTTAGTGGTGATACAAACTTGATTATAATAAAAAAATCCATCCATTAAGGATAATATTTCATGCCCAACTGTTAAATCCACAATCATGTCTATGTTGGGTAGGGGAAACTAATTTTTAGGGCATTCCTTGTTTATATCTCTAAAATATGTGCATATATGGATGCCCCCAATGGGTTTGTTAATTGGAACTAGGTTGGAAACCCACTCATGATAGTCAATAGTTTTAATGAATCTAACAACCAACAATTTTTGAAGCTCAACCTTGACTAGTAAGGCTACTTGAGGATGCATCTTACAAAGCTTTTGTTTTACTAATTTTGCATTAGGAAAAAATGTTAAATGATGAATTACCAACTCGGGGTCAAGGCTTGGCATGTCTGCATAAGACCAAACAAATTTTATAGTTCTATTTTTAAAGAATCCCATGAAGTCATCATTCTCTTGTTGTGATAAAGATGATGCAAAATATGTGAGCTTAGGATTTTTTAGCTGTACCCATTCTTCTTGTGACTCTTCTATCAAGATAGAGGATGTTTCATGATACATAGGCATGGTCAAGGTTCCCATTTTCTTCTTCAAATAATGATAGATCATGTTTTCCCTTAGAGGTTTTATTTATGATATTTAATTGTTTGTTGTGAGTGATAGGTTTTGAAGTTTCACCAAATATGCTTTCTCATTAAGCTCAATAACAAAACTAGCCTTATGATCTCCCAAAGGTATCGTTTCTTTTAATTCCACAAATTTCACAATGGCCTCATCATTTTGGAATGTATCTAGAATTGGATGACCTTATTGATCCCAATCTATAAGTTGAGGATAAATAAGTGAAAGCTCTTTATATTGTGATGATGGGGAGGTAAATGATATGGTGGATAAGGTGCAAATGGAATGTTCTTGAAATAGATTTGTGATATGTATGGAGTCTTGAAAGGTATCTTTATTAGGAGTTTAAACCATGGGAGAAGCCTTAGTACCTTTAGTTAGACTAGACTTTAGCTTGAAAGTTATCTCGCTATGAGAATCATGTCCAAGTCCTTCGTTATGCCTTCTTGTGATAGATAGAGACTCAATGATTCCTTGTTCTTGATAGCCTAGGCCTTACCTTGATAATCCATGTTCCTAATTATGTGAAGGCCTTTAGAATAGTTTTTCACAGGTGGAATAGGTACATGATCTTCTTCATCCTTATATAACTGTGTTGAGATATCATCATCTACAATGTTTTCTTTTTCTAATTCACCCCAACACAAGAATGTGGTAAATTTATATTTGATAACCATAGTTGATATATCTTGCATAGGTTTAGGTCTACCATATGTTTTAGGTGAAAGTGAAGTTAGCCCTCAAAGAAAGCTTGCTTCATGTTATATTATGCCACAACACAACTTATGAATCCAATACTGCAAAGCAATTGAACACTACATACTCTAGGGAAAGGTAGGAACATGCAATATTATCATGTTCCCAAGCCTGCAAGACAAGAAACCACAATGCAAAGAAATATGGAGCAATCTCATTTCTCCTAGAAAACCTTCTTCACAGGAAACACACTATCAAAAACAACTTCCACTGCCACACGATCCAAAATCTGAAACTCTAGATATAGTACCTCTAAACACCTCTGATCAACACATCCAAACCACATAAGCATATCTTCAATCATGAAGAAATGTGGAGCACAACAATAAACACACCTATGTCACACTGCACACTCTTTTATTCAAATTTTCTCAAAAGCACTTAGAAACCAAGTGAACCAGCTACATCAACAACACCACAAAAAAATCTACAACATCTACAACACCTACTCAGTCCCACGAACACTTCTCAACATGACCACACTAGAGGCTGACATCAAATCACAACACTAATGCCAACATAGTGCAACAATCTCCAACAATCTCCCTAACCATACTGGAGGTTGACATTAATGACAACACCAACAAATCTCCAACAAAGATAACCTTTAATTTCAAAACCTAATATTTGATGCTCGATGAAATTTATTTGAACCATATCGAATATCGATGATTGGATGCATGCATTAATAATTAAGATCTTTAGAAATAAGAGGTAATCTATACACCCAAATCAAAATGTTCGATGATAGTCTAGTTACTAAGAGGTATTTATTAGAATTGGATAGTAAGATTCTCCCTTAAACTATTATACCTAACAAGAAGTAAGGAGTAATCAAAAGGCTCGACCCTTGACTCCCAAAAAATCAATGAACATATACTTTGCAGAATCAATGTTCAGATCAATTTTTTTAATTTCTTAGTACTTTTGGTAAGTGGTAAGAGTTATGACTAATGCTTGATCCCTAATAAACTTGAATATTTTCTTAAGTATTATTTTAAAGGGTATTTTATCATAATGCAATCAGAGTCACTCATCTTCCAAGCACATAAGAGATGCTATTTCATGCCTTTTGATTATTTCCTTTAAAGTTCTTGATGGATGATATTTTCATATGTAGGTGACATGCCTAAAGAAGATGTAGATACAAATTATAAATATAAAGGCTATCATTCTCATTCTAGAATGTTCTCTCCATACTCAAAGATTGGAGATATTGATCTAGGGAACATAAACATGGATGAATTTTATAGAAGGATCCATAATGAAGTTGAGAGGATAGTTAAAGCCACCTCTCTAGCCAACTCTAGGTTGGTGTAAGCATCTACATTTTCAGTTTCAGTACAATCTCCTGAACTAGTATTGACTTGTGCTCAATACTATGATCACAAGAACAAGAGGATACTAAGTCCATATAGAGAGGTGATCCTAGACACTAGCTCTAACATGATTGAGAAAGTATTTAGGATCCCTACCTCCTCTATATATGAACCCATTAATATGAAGAAAGCAATGGACTAATTTGGAAAGAATGAAACAAGCTATCTAAACCTAGTTGATACCTAAATGTTGTTCAACCATGGAAGAAGGCACTCAAAATGGCTAGGGTACAATATATGAGTGAATTCGAGGAGGATATCAAAGATCGGGTCACACTTTTGAGCAGAGTGCATGTTTATCCAAGTGCTAGAGACTTCCACCCTTGGATGTGTTGCTTCATGTTGCTCATTATAGATGATAATAAATTTGATTAGGCTACAATAATTAGTGATACCCTTCATGATCAACTTAAAGATGTGCTACATAGTATGAAGTTTTACATCAATTATTATCTTGTCTACTTGCTAGCCTACCAAGAAACCTTCCCAAGACTCACAAGACAAGGATCCAGATAGCTAGGAGAGGTCAAAATTTATGAACACTACCCATAGAGTTGAATGAAAGTAAGAAACACTATTGTGTGGTGAATGATAACTTTGTCTATGCTATCATTAGGAAACTAGAGAATGTTTTTTTCCAAAAGAATCTCTTTGGAGGCCATGAAAGAACTCAAGAATTAGAGGAATTGGTACATCCAATTCAAAATATTTACATAAATTAGAGTGGTTGGTTTCCACAAGGCCCACCTCAAACTCCCAAGATATCCTTTTGATAAGATAATCTTGTTGGAGTTGTGCAGACAAGTTACTAAGATAGACAAATAAATTATTGGTAAAAACAGGTCAAGGTATGCTTTCCCTATAAAGACAAGTGTGTACTCTTGTGCCAATATACAAAATGCTAAGACTGTAGAGATGAAGTTGGAAATATGCACAATGAACTTGTACAATGATCCAAGAGCTAAATTTGATCCCATTGGAAATATTAGCAAGGTCATTGGCTCATTATTCAAGCATGAGCCTACTTTAGAAGACCATTGGGAAAATTGTGAGGAAGAATTCAAAGAATGAAATACTACTATCGCCTGATAGTAGATATGATGAAAGCTTGTGGCCAAGGTACCTAAGGACCTAAAAGAAAATATGAAAGTTCTAGATCCCATCTATACTGGCCAAGGAATTTTTAATCAACCAATCTTCAATGTGGATTTCTCCATCACAGAAGATGATATCATTAACACAAATGTAGAAAGTGTGAAGGCTTGTTCAAATAGGTGGTTAATATCTCCATTTCTTATGATGGAGTTACCAAAGCTTCAACCTCAAAAATAGAAGTCTAAGACAAGTGAAGGTTCATCTATTGCTGCTAAAAATAAACAAAGACCATCTTCTGTAGCATTTGGATCAAGGAAGAGGAAGGAAAAGGAAAGAATTGATATAGAAACTAGTGAAGAAGATGTTGAGGAAAAAATTCCTCTAACAAGAAAAAGGAGTAAGATTTCATCTCGAACTACATCTGTACAAAGGACTAGTTCACCCACTCCATCTTCTCCTCCACACGAATATCCTTTAGCATCCCCTTCTCCAAGTCTTCCACACTGAAACCCTACTCCACCTCCTCTATCTCCCCCACAACATTGTCCATCTCATGTCTCTCCAAGTCTTCCTCCACCATCTCCACCACACTCTGCTCCTCAAACACCTACTTCTCCAATTCCTCTAGCTCTTCCCTCTCCACATTATAATCCTCTTCCTCCTCCCCAAGAACATGAACTACAAGTACAAGAGGAAGAAGTATAGATTAAGGAGGTAGTTGAGAAAGAATAAATAAAAAAAAATACATTTAGGAAAAATAAGTGGTGATAGAAAGGATTGAAGAAGGAGAAATAGAGCTTTCCAGATAAATTCACACTGAAGATAAAATAAGAAGAGAAAGAGAAGTAGGCATGGAGAGTGAGAGAAATGAGGTAGAGCAAGAAAAAGATAATTCCCAAGCCTCACACAATAGTGAGGTTATTTCTTCTCCTCTACATGAAGTATATTCAAACATCCTTGTTAGATATCCAAATTTGTACCCCTCTGCCAAGTTGCGAAAGAACTCAACAAATTTGGACTAACATGGGACTACTTTCAGGCTGTGGGTATCCTATTGTGAAAGTAGACCTCCAAATTATGGGTTGGATCCCCTTTTTATGTCACCTAAACTAATGATTTCAAGAGGAAAGAGTAAAAAGATTCATGAAAATGAACTTAACTGAAAAATTAAAAGGGTGATACACCAAAAAACTAACTAAAACCTATAAACAACTTACACACATTCAAAATAATGACAAAACCTAGTTTAGATAGCTCATTTTCTACATGAATTCTTGCATAAGTAATTTATAAGGAGGTTTTTAGCGAAACTCTTAGAAGGAAAAGATTTCAAAACTAACATTTTCATTTACTAACACAGCTTATAACCTGCAACAATACACTCTTATGCTAAACAAGTTCTTAACAATGAGATAAAACTACAAGGAAAACTAAATTTCACAAGTAATTTGATCCATTAACTGCACACAATAAAACATGGAATGAGAAGGAAAATATTTAATGTCATTGATTCAAAGTACTCAACTGGTATACAAGTCCATCTCTGAGTTACAATATTGCTCTTGCTGAAAAGATAACTCCAAAAACCAAGCTATCACTTTGTTGGAAAGAAAGAACTAACTTCAATAACAAAGATTGAAGTTACTTAAGCAAAAATTCAAACAACTCTCCCACACAAGTCCATCTAGAAGGTTATGGTTGGATGCAACAGAAAGGCCAAAAAGAACCTTCTAAAAACACTCCAAACTGTCTTCCACATCAAGCAAGGTCAAGCCAAGACCATAGTCACACTAAAAATGTGACAAAAATGCCTCCAAATAGTCTCTTCCCTCCAAAAACAATCAAATATAGCCCTCAACACATTTCTCATGTTTTCCAGTCATCATTTGTCTCCAAGAGCTTTGACCCACACTTTTAATGCTTTTGCAAAAGCACAAAACTCCAATTTTCATTTAAAATAATAATCTAATTAAGTGATTCATAATAACAACACTTAATCAAACTATTTTACATTTTAAAAAACAATGCAAAATAAAGGGCCCCACCACCTTGGATTGCATCAACATTTGCATTATAAATAACATTAAATAAAGTGATTTGCAAATCACTTAAATAATGTTTTTCAATTGAATAAATGCAAAAATGAATGATAAACTCCAAATTCTTGTAAAATCATTTAAGCTAACTCAAAACTCCCAAGGCATTTGATCAAATTTAATTCACCCCTATCTCTGCATTTCAAATCCAAAAGTGACTTATGACTATTACTTGGTCAACAATTTTCAAATATATGCAAATTGGTCAATGTGAATGAACTCTATGTAAGAGGTCATAAGGAAACTCCAAAGTCTTTGGAAGGTATTGTATTTTTCAAAAGATAATGAAAAAGCACCAAGGCATAGGGTTGGTCTTCAAAATGAAATTCAAGACAAAATTGCTTAAGTTTTAAAAATGCCACACAAGGCAAAATTGCCTAAGGCATAAAACTTCACCTCTAAGCCCACATAGCACATTAAATGGTTCTTTGCAATTTTAAAACACAAGGTAAAAATACCTTGGTTAGCCTCCATAGGGTTTCAAACCCTAAACAAAATCAATGGAAAAAAGCAAAAGTTAATTCATTTGCCATCGAGCCTTCTAGAGAGCTCTTCTGCCGCCATGGGGTTTCTAGGGTAGCACTCTGTAGATGATTTGTTGTCATTTTGGCTGATTTTTTTATGAAATCTTATGATTCCTCACTGGAAGAATGAGGTAATGTATTTTTTCTCAACAAAACTAGTTTTTTCCCATCTTTTGAAAGCCATTTCATGAGTTAAAGCCACGGCCATAAGCATTTTCTGATCATTTTTGTTGCTTTATTTCTCTCTATGGTTATTATATATGCTTTCAGCTGCCATTGATGTGACTTCCTGAAGCTAAAATGGAAGTTGTCGAACCCTAATCCAAATACCTGCAAAACACAACAAAAGAACACATTATGAGATCACATGCAAGTAAGAACAAGGATTCCCCATGAAATCCATTAGAAAAGTTTAAAATATGAAACGAGAATGAAATGAGAGAACAATAAAGCAAGCTAAATCCTATTGAAGACAATGCAAACTCTTGATCCCTTGGGGGAATTGGTGCCAATTTGATGTGAAAATTGGTCCTTTCCCAACTCCTATGATGCAAGCTTGATGAATGTTGATGAATGATCCACTTTGATGAAGAATGATGAGTGCCTCAAGACAAAAATCTGCATAACCTAGCTACAAATTCGGAAATATGGATGAAGATTGCTAAATATTTGAGCATAGTAAGTTTACTCAAATTGTGGATGATAGAATGAGGAGATTAGCCTCTTATTTATAGAATGAGAAGATGGAAGAATGTCCAAAATAGAGCAATGTGCGACTAAGAATTAGCCAATGACAAAGTGCCACTTGTCAATGGGTGAATGGATGGAGGATGTGCAAGTTTTGAAGAATGTGTCAATAAATGCATATATTTGAATTTTGAAATTGTTGAAATGACATGCAAGAGGGAAAGAAGGTGCATTGAATGCCACTTGGCTCAAGGCAAAGGACTTTGTAGGTGGAGTAAATGCCTTGTTGGAAGGACAAAGTCCACTTGGATTTTGAATTCAAACTTGAGGAATATTCCTTAAAAGATGCCTTGTTGAAGAAAATAGAAATTTAATAAATCAAATAACTCTATTTTCATGTGCAAGTTGCAAAAGCTAGAGGATGGGACATGAGAGGAGATTAGATTGATCAAGGTTAATTAATTTAATGAAGGGGTTAAATGATGTGACCTATTTGATTTAAATTTGTGGATTTATTTAAATCAAATATGAGAAGAATGTGATAAAAAGATTAATTAAATAAGGACTTTTGATTTATTTAATTAAAAGAGATGATGTTAGATTAAAATAAATAATGTTTTAATTTATTTAATTTAATAGATAGACTTTAGAGATTTAATCAAATAAAATTAATTATTTAATTAAATAGGATAATTAGATCAGAATGATTAATTTAACTATCAAGAAATGATGACTTAATTAGATAACTGACTTATTTAATTAAGAGAAGAATATTGATGAATTTAATCAGATAGAGGCATTTGATTAAATGGTTAGACCAAAGGATGATTCAAGATGAAACAATGTTAGTGGTCAGGATCAAATGTCCCATGTCAATCAATACATTTTACGTGTCTACAAAAGCTTTTCAAGAGTGAAATGCTTGCATAATCAAAGAAAAGCAAGCAAATTGGGCTCAGGTAAATTCTTACCTGATAAATACTTCATCTTCTTCTCAATTTTCTGCATATCTTGCTCAAACTCGAGCTTCTATACTGAAAGAATGAAGCAAAAAATGTTTATTTTCCTCAGTATGTGAACTTTGAAACAAAACCCAAAGTGTTTTTGTATCTTGTGAAGAAAAAAAAGATACCTTCAGGCCGTGACCATGAAAGTGTAATGGGTTTTGTTGCATTTCAATTTTTGACAGAGGGTTTGAAACCCATCATGGAACTTGTGCTTTCATCAAGAAGAACAAGTATTTTCTTTATAGTTTTTTCTGTATTCGAGTTTTGATTAAAAACCCCAAGTGGTTTTGCATATTCATGAAGAAAAAGACTTCTTGGGCTGCGACCATGAAAATGAACTGGTTTTTTTGATGAAAACCTATATTTTGATCATCTTGGAAAAGAACCCCCTTCTTATTTCTTCTACCATATCTGAATCTACAATTTTAAAACAAACCCAGATGGGTTTTGCATTTTGATAAGAAAAACCTAATTTTTACTAGGCCACCAATATGAAAATGAACTAGGTTTTTCACATTCTCTATTTTTCTTGCATTTTTTGTTTGTCATTTCAAGGAAAACACAATTCTGAAGCATAGATTATTGTTAGACCTGTATAAGCAATGCATTCTTATTTTGAAGATCTATTGTAGCCATGTCTTGTGACTTCAACAACTTCCTATCTTTTCATGCTAAATATATACCTATTATCACAATCTCTTTCACCTTACCTTGTCATGAATTTTAAATAGTCATTTTGTGCTTGAGTCCACTGTCTACAACACCAACTAGTCATGATTATGTCTCCTATGAGATGGTTGTCATGCATATTTGTTTGACTGTGAATAGAACCATGGAATGTCAAAACCATAGACATATGGAGATGACCCTTGTTTTGCATTGAATCTCCAAGTTGGCAATGATTTGAGTAGGGATCCTACTACCAATCATGACAGTCCAATAGTATACCTTTGGCATTATACATTGAAAGAAAAAGCGAGAAATGATAGATTGCATTATTTATTTTGGCTTGATGAAAGTCATAGATAAAATCATGCAAACAAATGTCATAATATGCATTGGATGACTGTCCCTTGTTCTTTTACTTTGAATTTGCTTCTCCACCCATTGTTGTTTACACTAGAACATGCTTCTAAAATTGCAATTGTTGTTTTGTTCAAAGATTCAAGTAGATAATTTTTTACAATGTAATCTTGAATCTATGACATGATAGGAGTTGTAATATGCATTTTGATATGACTATGAGAGGGAATTTTTTGTCATCATGTGACTATGTGGTTGTCTTTTTGTATGACTAGTTGTTCCTTATTGCCTCATGACATGCATACTTTATCCTTAAATGAAAGGAATTAAGGCTCATTGAAAGACAACAACCCACTTGACCATTTGAAAAGAAACAATATTGAAAGGATGATATTCATATTGGATACAAAATAAAAGATGTTTAGTACCTTTTTCCATTCAAGTTGAGAATCTCTCACTATTTGGTCCTTCATGTATGGTTACTTGATGTCTGTGGTAGCTATTTGAATGTCTCCTTCATTGCAAATTGTATTACATCACTTGATTGTTAGTATCTCCTTCCAATGCTTTCAAATGTTCAATGTTGGAATCCTCTGTGAAACACATTTCCTCCAAATAGTCTTTTGCAATGATCATGCTTGGGGCTGCTCCACTTTGTTTATTGTTGTTTGGAATGCATTACATTCATTGTGACTGATATCATCATGAGTTGATATCAAATGGTTGAACTAATACAGATGGCTACTTCACATGCTTGCTTGGTTTCATCTCCCACTATTTGATTCCTTTATGTGTGGTCTCCACTAGAAACAAGGAGGTATATGGCTGATCATTTTTCCATGATTACAATACTTCTATCATAGATGATTTCCCATTGATCCTTGTTGTCATGTAGCATCAAATGACTGCTCCAATCTTCATGATTTCCCTAACAATTTCTTGCTACCCCCCCTAAGGTTTGTTACTTAGTCTTCACAATCATCTAGGTCCCTTTGATCTTTGTGCAACAAACTAACATCATATCCTCCTCATCTCTCAATGCTCATTGTGGCTATCCATGTTCTTGCTTTGAGTGATATTTGTCACTCTTTGTCATATCATTGTTCACTTATCCTTGCATGCTATGATGCTCATAACACATATGAATGCATCTTTAATGAAGTTTATGCCCACCATTTTAGATTCATGGCCTGCTCATTGTATTTTGGAAATGCTTGATAGCTCTAACTTGAAACCAAGAAAGTTCCCCTAGTTTCCCTGTAGCATGCACTCAATGTTGTTGTCCTCTTATCCACCCAATACTGCCCTTTGCAAAATTTTAAAAGTCATTGTTATACTCACCTAGCATCATGACCTTGGCTTCAAAAATGAGTTTCATCTCTATGTTTCATGATTGTTTAATGAATATCAGTACTCACTACCATTCCTTTTGCTTTAATCCTACTAGAAAGATGTGTCATTTATGATGGTGACTTGAAAGCTCACCATCCTAAGTGATGTGTGCTTGTTCAATAGGGTTGAAGTGAGATGAATTGGACTGTGTCTTTCATGCAACAATGCATGACTATCCTTGTTCCTTCTTGCTACCCCATATGATTCATGATGGTTTCAGGCATGACTTGATATCTCCTTCATTATATTAATAGATGCATAATTGAACTTGATGCATCACATAAATCATTTGTTTATTTAATAAAATAGATCTTGGATCCACTTAAGAAGATTGAAAGACATATCTAGCAAGATACTACCCCTTCTGACATGATGGCATCCTATTGATTTATTCATTAAGAAAAGATGAAGGGTAACTCTTTTGATAGTTCACATTATTTTTTGCATCTTTTGAATCTGATAATGAAAGTTGATCAACTGGTGTGATTCCATATTGATTTAATGCATCAAGAATATGTTTATCATTCATTTGATCAAGTTGCTCAATTTCCTATCCCTCCTAAAACATAAGAGGGCAGCATGTTGGGCTCAACCCTCATGGGATCCACATTTACTCCACATGTTGTAATTAGTTGAATCAAAATAGTAACAAGATTTGTCCTAAATCTGCACAAGGAACAAACCAGTTGGATAAACAAAGCATATCATAGGTGTGTTTGATTACTCTTTTCTTGTTTTCCTAGAAATTTATGGTATGTTGTCTATTTTAATGCTTATGGACATCAAATTACACGTTTATGGATGTTTTGCACATATTTTGATCAGTGACCTTTCATTGCTCTAACAACACTCTTTTTTTAGATGCAAGAAACCTAGGAGCAACAAGGAGAGCGTCAAACAGAAGCAGGACAAGTGGGGACGACCGGGATGGTGCAAGACAAGGCCAACATGATTCATCATTCCACCAAGCAATGACGGGCCCCTTTTCACTTTATGTGCATCTCTTTCTGTTTATCTATAAAAGTATAGTCTTTTCTTTATAAGAATTAGAATGGTTAATCCCTCAGCTTGTGAGGGGCATTATACACTTATGATCATCAATAAAGATTACATTTGCAATACATGTTGGTTCTCTTTCTTATTTGTATGTAATTGTAAAACTAGAATAATGCAATCTATTTTGACAATCTCCTTTATGCACATTAATGAAATTTAACAAAAAATGATGTATCTTTTAATTTTTAAATGCAAACACAACAATAAGTTACCTGATTTAGATGGAAGAAAAAATCAGGTAACAATCCTAGTGTGGTTAAACCATACCATATAGAAGAGAAAGATAACATATGTGTATGAACAAGAACAGGGAAATATTACTATCCTTATAGAGGCATTTTAGGCCCTAGCGAGGAGAAGGAAGAGATCACGAAGACTATCTACTATTGCTATGGACAAATGAGGAAAAAAAGAACTCAAATAGTCATCCCTCTAGTAGATAAGTTTGAATCAAATATGCAGCCCGAAGACTATCAAATGAGACAGGCCAACTTGGCTTCCTAAACTAGAGAAGGGGCACAAAAATCTCAATAAATAGCTTTGTCCACCATTCAGAGGATGTAGAAAAATGATAGCACAAAAGAATAATTAAAGTCTTAGGTATCCTATTTAACAACATGTGTTAACAACCTAATAGGGCCCATTGATGCGATTACTCTCGAACCAATTTTGTAAGCTACATTGAAAGGAGAAGTCCTACACCCCAACCCCGAAGAGTGGGTCTTTGTTGCTGAGGAATGGAGAGATGATTTTATAACGTTAGCTAGCAGTATTTTGAGGAAATTAATAAAATATTATCACTAAATTTGTGATGATGTGTTGTTTTCAAAAGGAAAGAGTGTCATACCCTTTTTCTTATCTTTGTCTGAATATACAAATGATGTGGATGAAGAAGAGGAAGAACCACTTGTCTTAGATAAGACACTTAGGACCAATTATTCATCTTATTTTTCTATTCCACAATGCTTGAGTTATAAATTTATAAAATTTAATTTGGTAAAGATATTGTGAATTGTGTTAAAGTCTTGTGGATTAAGACTTATTAGTTCATTCTCTAGTTGATTCTCCCTCATTACATCTTGCTTACCCAATTTTTTTTCTAAAGTTGTCCATACATCATTAGTTGTTGTGGTAGAATCAATGTGAAAGATAAGGTTGGTAGAAATATATGTACACAATGTTTCATAGGCTTCATCATTTAAATTATGTCATTTTCACTTTTTAGTTGCTCTTGTAGGTTCAAGCTCCAAACCCATAGTGACTCGATGTAATCCTAATTTCTTGAGATTTATGTCCATTGATTTATTCCATTCATAGAAGTTAAATGGAGTTAGGATTATGTCCATTTTGTAGAATAATACACAAGACAAAACCCCTAATTTTTTTATTACTGATTTGATCCCCCCCTTACAAGTTTGGTTAAGTCTAGATGCCTAAATCAACCGTTTATAAAGCATAATAATTTTTACAAAGAAAGGCTATCCAAAACTTAAAATTCATTAAAAATTTGAAATCCTTGCATTTTCTAAGCAATTTCAAAAAAATTACAAAAATTTTGACAAAGGGGGTGAAAATTATGCACCATCAAAATTCACTTAGAACATTGGGTTTTAGAGGGAAAAAAACTAGTTAAAACAATACAAATTCCAAATCATCTCAACATCAAAGTATTTGTGATGGAAAGAGATTTCAATTGACTATTCACACTTCAAAATTTGACTCCTCATTTGCAAGTTATGCCAAAATGAAAAAAACCGTTTGCAAACTCTTTTAAAGTACCCAAATAGTCTTCTAACCACTAGCAAAAAATGTTACTATTTACTATAAACCACTAATGGTTAGAAATAAAAAATTAGAGTTAAAAATTGAATGCCAAAAGGAAGATAATAATACTCAATTCAATGGGCCACGTCAGGTTGAGGAAGCCATGTGGAGATTGGTGGGTGTCATGAAGTGATTTGTTGACCAAATCAACTTTATCTACAACAAAATTTAGGCCATGTGGGGAGCCTGAGGGGTGTGAGACTTGGTCAAAAACCATTTGAATTCCTAATGCATGATGCAGGCAGAAAAGAAACCCTAGAGCTATCCATAATTGCGTATAAGGATGGAGATGGTGTGGAAAGACTCAATGGAAGCTACTCAAAAACAAAAAATTATTCACCCCATTAATTACATTCCACATGCTTAGGAAAAAACTCAACAAACTAGACTGTGGTTGAGTGAGAATAGAGGTGCAAAATTTAGATGTATATGTGTGTAATTTGTTGAGAAAGTGTCTCAACCTTGCTTTGTTTTTTATTTATTAATTGGTAATTTGTAATTATCTTTTAGTTGTCATGAAAGCTATTAAATTCAATTATTCCAAATTGAAAAGTGTTTTTAATTGTCAAATTAGAAAGAGCATAAAAAAGGGAAAGATAAATGTGAGCTTGGAAAAAGATAAAGAAGATTTTTTCTAGTTGCATGTGTAAATTACTAAAAAATGGATAAAATCACAAGTTGGAAGAGGAAGTTTCATTTCTTTGTGATTTATGCCTAAATGGTTTTAGAAACCATTCTTGATCTATCTTTTCTCTCATATGCCTATATACTTAGTGCTTGAGTTAAAGGGAAAACAAGTTAAGTTGCGGGTTGTTGAAGCCATGAAGTGTTGTAGTGATTCAGAGTGAGAAGTTGTATTGATGCAACTCATTTTAAGGATTAATACAATTCTTGGATCTTTTAGGGTGTGGAGTTTTTTCTCGCAAGGGTTTCTCCACATAATTATTGAGTTATGGTTTGTATTTTATTATAATCTAGTTCCAGCTGTGATTCATTACTATATGTTGGATGCATAAAATTATCTAAATATTTTCACCGTAATGATTTATCCTGCTTTTCAACATTTGGTATTAGAGCCAAGTTAGCTCAATTAGAGAATGGGATGTATTTCTTGGAATGTTTTATTGGGTTTTTTGTTGTAGTAGGAGTGTGTTGTGTTTTCTTGTAGTTTTAGATTCAGTGTGATAAGAGATCATGGCTAGCTCATCTAGGTTGGACATTGAAAAGTTCAATGGTACTGGATATGAGCTTTGGAAGTTAAAGATGGAGTATTTTAGAGTTGATCATGTGTTTTCATTTACAATGATATTGATCTGGAGCTCTTATTCAACAATATGTGTATATCTTCTTGTTTGGCAGTTTTGTTCCTTTATCTTGTGGTCATGTGCAGTGAGAAAGTGTTCATGTTGGATGGGTAGAAACATCCCAGTCACATGGATAAACACTCTCAATTTGGACTATAGAATGGAGTTCTTATGTTGGCTTCATGGTTTTATCCCTTGGATACATGAAATCATTGGAAGATAAGCCACTAACCTCTTTGTGAGATGTAGATTTGATATGTTTCATAAGTTATAAGCTCATGGAAAAATTGGTTTTTTCTTATTGGGTTGTAGTTTACTCTTGATTTTAGTTGTGGTTTTGTAGATTTGTGCTTATTCCATTATTCAAATAACATGTTTGATGTGAATGTTTGGATGCTTAAATGGATTTTCAGATTTATAGAGATGGTTTTAAATGTTTTATATGTTAACTAAAATATGTGATGTAGATTTGTGATGAGACTGTATTCAGGGTGTTCTGGATGAAGATAGTTATAGGTTTGCATGATTGCTTGAAGGGTTCTTATTAATCTATGGTTACTCCTATGTGGGTTTGTTTGGAAAATCAGATCTAGCATTGATTCTAGTGTTTGAGTCTTGGAAATCCACATGTTATACCTGAATATCTCTATTTGGCGTGATACTAATGTGGGGTTGAATCTAATTTTTCAATTATTTGAGATTGGAGCATTGATTGTGCATTTCTCCTTTGAGATGTTGTATATGTGTAAATATTGTAAAATTTTCTGATGTGGATTCTGTTTGGTGGGCCTTATTCTTGGTCACCGTTATTACATTGGTATGATTATTGCAGTGAGAGATGGTTATTGGGAGTACCTAATAGAATTGTTTTTTTGAATCTATAACAATAGTTTATGGTGCATGAGAAGCTTTGTTCACTTTTAGTAGAGTGTTGTAAATTATATTAGTCATGATGGCATGTATAACTTGGAACTACTTTCAGTGGGAGCTTTAGGCAATTACATAATTTGTTCTATCTTCTCTGTTTCAATATTTTGGTTCTAAGTTGTTGTTGTTATAGTGTGTAGTGAGCCATGGATAATATTTGATTAGAAGATGGATGGTCTTTTACAATGGTTGTTGGTCTCATAAGGATCTTTTGGATTCTCCCTTCAGATTATAGTGAGAGCTATGACATCTTTGGTTCTATTGAAAAAAGATGTGTGGAATTTTATCTTCTTGGTTTGGAGATTGTGGTTGTATCTTACCTATTGGGAGATCATGGTGTTGAGTTATTTGATTGTGTTGGGTCCATGGAGGATCTTCAATTAGAATATGGTTATCATGATGCTTGGAGAGCTTGATTTATTTAGTTTCCCTTTCTGTTATCTTGCAAAGTGTTTGAAAAATGGGAAAATGTTGAGAAAGTGTCTCAACCTTGCTTTGTTTTTCATTTATTAATTGAAAATTTGTAATTATCTTTTAGTTACCATGAAAGCTTCTAAATGTAACTATGCCAACTTGCAAAGTGTTTTTAATTGTCAAATTAGAAAGAGCATGAAAATAGGGAAAGATAAATGTGAGCTTGGAAAAAGATAAAGAAGTTTTTTTAGTTGTATGTGCACATTACTAAAAAAATAGATAAAATCACAAGTTGGAAGAGGAAGTTTCCTTTCTTTATGCTTTATTCCTAAATGGTTTAGAACCCATTCTTGATTTGTGTTTTCTCTCATGCTTAAATATATTTATTGCTTGAGTTAAAGGGAAAACAAGTTAAGTTGCAGGTTGTTGAAGCCATGAAGTGTTGCAATGATTTAGAGTGAGAATTTGTGTTGATGTAACTCATTTGAAGGATTAATACAAGTCTTGGATCTCTTTGGGTGTGGATTTTTTCCTGCAAGGGTTTCTTCACACAATTCTTGAGTTATGGTTTGCATTTTTATTGTAATCTAGTTTCAGTTGTGATTTATTACTATCTGCTAATTTGGATGCATAAAATTATCTGCATATTTTCATTGTAATACTTTATCCCATTTTTCAACATAATCACTACTCCTCACACCTTTGTTAGAGAAGCCCGATCTTTGGAAGATTATGGAGTGACCTGCTTGGGTATTCTAGAAAGAGGCATAGAATTTTAGTTATGCCAAGTCAAAATGCTAATAACTAAATCTTTGCTCCCTCTTGATATTGATAGTGGTGGAAAGCTCTTGAGATTGTGAATAGGAAACAATCCTCGAGCATAGGTCACCACCATGGTGGAAAGAAGAGATTACAAAAGTAATGAATTCCTCTTTGTTGTTGCTCTTTCCTGTTCTCAAGATGACCAATGCAATGGGAAGACACACATAAACCTTTGAATAGAGTGGTAGAGCTACACTTTGATGGATGTCTCAAAAAGTATTCTCAACACCTTGCTGCCAAAGATGTTGGTCTATAGAGAAATCATAAGAACCTCACATACTATAAGACAAAGCTTATGGAGCTTCAATAGAGAAATAAAATACACCATACAGCATCACCAATGGTTGACCAAAAAAAGAGAGATCTTTGTGCAAAGAAAACTCCAATATGCAAAAAAATAAGAATGGTGACACAAGTTGGTGAAAATGGGAAAAGAGACTAGTGCAAGGTGATCTAAGAAACCCACAAATTCTTGCAATGGGAATTTTTTTCCACAAAATTCCTACAATAGAAATGTTTTTTAACTCACAAACAAGCCAAAACAGGCCAAAATCCTAAAAGATTGTAAATATCAACCCAAACAAGTAGATGGGAAGAGGGGAAAATTGGCCCTCTACTAAAAAAAGTCATTTTTCTACAAAAAGTTCCATACTGTATTGATTTGTAAGGTACCATAAAAATTTGTAAGGTATGGTAAAGTACAAGAATTAAAAAATTGTAAAAAATGAAAGTTACCAAGATTTATGAAACAAAAGTTTTTTTTTCTTGAGTCTTTCAGATGCAATGATAGTTTATGTTTGGCTCCACAGTATTTCGATGATAGTGATATGTGCGGGAGTCACCTTGATGTGGGAAGGAATGTGCTTTAATGGATCTGATACCATTTTGGAGAATACCAAGATCTAAAGGCATGAAACAACCTTCCACTAGTGAACAAAATATTAGCACAATTACTGTCTATCAATATACAAATGAAGAGTGTGTAAATGCAATGAGGAAACTTTCATATATGAAAGGTGGATGAGGTGAGAAGGTAGGAGACAATTATTAACTACCCCTCCAAAGGTGCAACACTTGTGAGGTCACTTGAAAAGTGTGTAAGTGTAAAGTGTACATGTAATAGGTGTCTCAAGTGATGAGGATAGATGTCTTAATGCTATGAAGTGAGAAAAAAGTATGAAATAGCCTAGATAATCTTAAGCTAAGTGTGAATTTGTCAATCCTAGAAAGGGAATTAGCTAACTAGGTCAATAATGACTCTATTTGCACTAATAGGAACACCATTCTTATGACCTAAAATAGTTGTGTCTTATTTATTTTGACTCATGTAGTCCATCTTGTGGTTGAGAAAAAATTATGTGATGTGTTCTTGATTGTTTCCAATCTTGTGTATGAAATGAGTGTGATTAATAATCATAAAAACCATCTCCTAATTTAGAGGGGTGAGCCTTAGGGTACCACATGGTTGGGTGGTTTTTATCACCACTAGGATTGCTAGTAAGAATCATTGTGTTGCATCAAGGAGTACACATGAAGATCCTATAACTCTTTGTATCTATATCTCTTCATGGTTGTATTATTGTATCTCATTATATTTGAGAAATTTATAATCTTGAATTATGTTGTAATTATATATTTGAATTTACAATGTATTGGAGTGTGTTCCATTCATTCTTGGGTTGAAAATACTAATTTATATTCATACAATAATTGTTTATTGATTTGAAATCGTACTTTGGATCAAAATGGAAATTGTGTTATGTTTAAGTCCTAATCAAATGTCATTAGGATCGAGTGAATGAGCTCTGCTAGGGATTCTTGTTTATGCGGTCATCTTTGGCCCCTCTTGTGTCATACCATGCCTTGGGCACATAATTTTTCATTTACTCTGTGTACAACCACATTTACTGTGGTTTTTGTGGATTTTATTATGCCTACAACTAACTCTAACCCACTAGTTCTTACTGGTGTTGGCAGTTCGAAGATCTACTCAATGGATCCTCCTCCAAACAAGCATCCCCAAAAATTTGTTCTAAAAGTGTTCCATGAGGTAAGTCTTTTGATTCTCCAGCTGATGTGGTGTTACCCATCTTAGATTTTGATTTTGCATGTCAATTGTTAGAGAAACATACTCTTGTTGGTTATTTTGTTGGGAGAACTCCACCTAAAAGTGTGCTTAAAGAATGGGTTCAAAAGGCCTAGGTCCCTCATGGGGTCTACCTTGATATGGTTCATAGTTTGACCAAAGGATTTTTTCTTTTTCATTTTGCGAAGGTTAGTCTTGTTCAAGAAATATTGAATCATGGTCCTTGGCATGTATAATCCTCATTGTTGGTTTTCCATCCCTGGACCCAAGAACTCGTTGTCTCAGATGACATCAAGTTATAGGTTCTAGTTTGGATTAAATTTCCTAGTTTTCCCTTGCCTTGTTTGCATTTTTTACAACATATTGCTTCCTCCTTAGGGAAAGTTATTTATGTCGAACCAAATAGATTCTTTCAAGCTCACCCTAAAAAGCGAGTTTGTGTCAAAGTAGATATTTCACAAGATTTGAAAGAGTCTAGTGATATTCAAATTGGTACTTTTTGGTATACCTAGAAGGTTACTTATTTTAATTTTTTGAACACTTGCTATTAGTGTCAGTCCACTAACCATAAGATTAATGATTTCCCTCTTGTAGTCCCCTGTACTCAATATCTACCACGAGAAGTTGACAAGCCCCATTAGGAAAAACATACTACTGCCAAATGAGAGGAAAAATGGACAACAATTACTAATTGAAAAAATAAGTCCAATGGCTTTGGGGCAGTTGCCAAAAACCCTTGAGCCGACAAAATAAGTTTCAAAACCCTTATGTCAAGGGGAAGGAAACACAAGTGGTTTCTAATAATATTCCAACTCAGCCAAGGCCCTCAATCATGCCCCAACCTACCTCAGTGATGATAGCTCAGCCAGCTGCATCTCCTCCCATGTTAGGAATCCATAAGAGATCTCATAGTCCTTCTCAACCTCTTGAAGAAGGAGAATATGTTCAAGAAAAACAAAGGAATTCATCTCCTCCCATTCAAATTAGGATAATCCCACCATAATTTTTGTAGAATTGATTTTCCTCTATGGAAGAGCTAGAATTTGATGAAATGGTTGAGTTTCTAACATGAATTTTCTTTCTTGGAATGTTTGAGGTCTCACATGCCTTAATAGGAAATATTCTGTTAGGGATACTCTTCAAAAATATGCTAGTATTGATGTGTTGTGTATTCAAGAAGTTAAAGTTGTTGGTTTTTTTCTCTCCTTTGCTTGTCAAACTATTTAGCCAACTAGTAAAATGATTTTCTCTGATCATGAGGTTGGACATGGTGGCATGATCACCCTTTTTTCCCCACACTGGCATGCTTGTGTGGTTGATCATGGGTCTGACCCCACACATTGGGTCATTTGGATTGTTTTGAACATTGATAATCATTCCTTTGGGATTTTTAATGTTTATGCCTCAAATGATGCTATTGAAAAATCTCTTCTCTAGCGATGGATTGTTGACTCTTTTCTAGTTGCTACCTGGCTACTTTGTGGGGATTTCAATATGGTTGATATGGCATATGACAGAGATGGTACTCTACCATTTCGATGGGAAGCTAGTGAAAGGGAGGCCTAGTTTTACATGCACAATAAATTGGATCTTTTCAACCCCAATATCGAGCTAGGTCTGACAAGATATTTAAACATCTTGATCATGCCATGATCTCATCTCAATATTTTTTTTCCTTTTCCAGCTCTTCCCCACTTCCAGTTAGGTCATTAGTGGATGTGATGTTGTCAAACCACTTTCCCATCTTTTTTTGCATTGAATGGCAAGTCAAGCAGTCTTGCACCAATAGGACCCAATTTTTTTTTGAATAATTCTTTGCTGAGTCACCAACCCATGCTAGCCCACATCAAAACTATCTGGAATATTGAATGCATACCACCCCACTCAACTAGCTAGATCAAGTGGTGGAATGATGCCATCACCCGTACCACAAGGTTTCTTCACATTTATGGGTGCTAGCTGACTATTTTTCATAGATGGTCTTATGAGGTAAAAATGTCTAACCTTCCACTAATGCTTTGGTGGATAATCCCTTCTCCCCTTCTTTACAATTCAGGGTTGCAAAGTTAAGACATAAAAATTAAGTGGCTAATAATTATGCAAATAGAGGGGCGCAAATCAAGGTCAGATTACACTAGCTCAATATTGGAGACCATGGCTCAAAATACTTTTCTAGCTCTTCAAGCCAAACATTTGTCACCTAGCATCAAGCAAATTAAAGATGGCATTAGTGTGCTTTTTGAACTGCCTAATATTCTCCAGGTGTTTGTTAAGCATTATGAGAAAGTTTTCATAGCCCAAGATTACACACCAGAGTGGATTTAAGTGCTCTAGGATTGCCTTGTTGTTGTACCAAATACACTTTCCACAACCCAGAAAGATTTCTGTGAGCACAATGGCTAATGACAAAGCTCTAGGAAATGATGGGTTCCCGTGTGAGTTTTACAAATCACTTTAGGACTATGTGGGGAAGGATCTACATAAAGTTTTCCTTGAAGCTTTTCATTCTAATTCCCTAGGTAATCTTATCAACAAAGGCAATATTAAATTCATACCTAAAATTGGTGATCCCAAGGATATTTGTAATTGGTGGCCCATCACACTCAATGTCTCCTACAAAATAATTGCCAAATCCCTTTCTTTAAAAATCTTCCATCTTTTGCCTCAAATTGTGTGCCCTGAATAGATTGGTTTTATTAAATCTAGGTTCATTTTGGACAACATAATTGTTGTCTAGGAAGGCATGGAGTGGCTAAGAAGCTCTAATCAAAAGGATTTTTTTTTCAAAATTGATTTTTACAAAGTTTATGACCACATAGAATGGCCCTTTATTTTAGCTATGCTTTTTGTGCTGGGATTTGGTCCAAATTTCATTTAGTCTGTGAAAATGTTGTTCTCTGATGCTTCAACTTGCATCACCATTAATGGTTGCTAGTCCCAATCCTTTGGTCTATTTCACTTCATTCGTCAAGGCTTTCTACTTGCCTCCTTACTGTATGTGCTGGCTACTGAAGGGTTTGTCCATCTTCTTGCTCACTCCATTTCCCAGGGGCTTGTTTGAGGAATCTCCTTGCCAAATTTTCTAGCTCAACTAGTCAATGGCCACTTTGCTGATGATTCCTTCCTTACCTTGCTAGAAGAAGAAAATAATGTCAAAGCTTCTCTTGGTTTTCTTGAGACCTTTTGTTTGGCCTCTAGTTTTTCCATTCAATGAAATAAAACCTTGTGTTACAGACAATCCATGCTTCCTAGTCCTCTCTAGATTCAACAATATAGGTGGAAGTGGATTGCTCTTGGTGAAATATTTTGATTTCTTGGGATCCATTTTTCCTTTCAAGCCTCTTCTGTTGATCTCTGGCAAGCGGTTCTCTCTCAGATTAAGCAAAAGTTAGAATTTTAGGTTACCAAGCTGCTCTCTTTGGCTGGTAAATTTCAAGTGTGCTCTAAAATCTTAGCAGTGGCTCATGTGTATTGCTCCTCATGTTGGGCCCCTTTCAAGACTTCTTATGCGAAGCTAGAAAAATTGCTCAAATATTTTCTTTGGGTCTCTTTTGAGACTCACAAAGGCTTTCACCACATTTCTTGGGAGTTATACTACCTCCCTAGAGGTTTTGGTGGGCTTGGCCTTCTTTCCACTTAGCGACAAGGGACTAATCTTTGTTTCAAATGGATTATCTAAGCTCTTACTAGAAATGACCCCTGGAAAATTCTCCTCAGACATTATATTGAAGTTGGTTATCTTGCTCACATACTTTCTTGGAAGGGAATTGGCTTTTAAACCCTTCTTATTATGAGGTAGCCGGTTCAGATTATGGGTACCTTTATTACCAAAAGCATTTGGAAAGCTTGGGAGGCTATCAAGCCCTATCTCCACTAGGCTAGGATTGGATTTTGAGATGGGCTCTCATTCAATTAGTAGAATATTTGGTGGTCTCCTCTTTTTTTCAATGTAGGTCGACTATTGGTCAAGCTTCCTTGGCTTAAGGACCTCAAATTCCAAAAGAATGGTATTCGAACCCTTCAAGATTTATTCCATAGAGCCACCATGAGTATTTTATCTTGGAAATATTTTCATGCTTACTTTGGCTTACAAAACCATGACTATGAAACCTTCGATGACCTAGTGAGTGTCATTCCAAGTGATATGCTTCATAAAGTGGGTATCTGCTCCACTAAGCCTTGGTGGAAATATTGGAAATGGTATCTAGACACCCCTTTTAGAAATTACAAGCCTCATCTTGGCTATCAATGGATTTCACCTCATTTTTTGATGATTGACAACCTAAATTAGAAGTGGCACCTCTAGTTCTCGATGTCTGTTTGGTGCAAAATATTTTCTACTACTTGGTATGCAAGTGTTGAGCCCAAGCTTGCCCAATTTTCTTGGTTTATTCTTTTCCAAGGCTTACTGGTGGGGTCTCAACTTTCTCACCTAAGGGTTCAAGACCCTCATTGCCCTTTTTGTGGGCAGGTTGTGTTGTTTAAGCATCTATTCTGGTTCTACACCAGAGCTCAACAATTGTGGAATTGGATTCATGAATTATTTCGACATTTTCAACTGAAGCACTTCTCTTGGCATATGGATTTTTTGGGAGACTCTCCCAGACTCCTCGCTAAGTATACCCAGATTTGGCACATTTTCAAAGTGGAAATCCTCTTCGATATTTGGAAAGATAGAAATGCCTACATTTTTTCTCACAACTAGATTGATGAATTTGTTTCTTTATATTCTAAAGCTATTATTTGTTTTAATGTTCTTTTGCAGATTCAAGTGCAAAAAAATAAAGTTGCACTTGAAGTTGCTCACCTTCAAGAGCTTCTAGACCAGTGGGGTAATGCCCCTTGCATTATGGGTCACATGCCTCCCTCTCCCACTTCCTCTTGAAGCCGGTCACCTTCACGGGGCTGGCAGTGAAGTGGTTCTACCAAGGATTTTTTCCCCCATTCTCAGGCTCCTCCTTGTCACGACTCTCACCCTTGAAGGCGGTTACCTCTCCTCCTCCGCAGGCTGACCTAAGGTGGCCTTCTGGAGGAGCGATGGGGAGAGGTGCTTCTAGGTGGCCTTTTGGTGATGCTCCTGGAGGTGGTTTTGGTTGGATCACTGATACTTCTAAGTGGTTCTCACGTTTGGATCTAGCAATTTCATTCACTATGAAGATAAATATAAAGAAACCAAGAAAGATAATGATGGTTGGGCTCCCCATGATGTCACTCTGGACCCCACTATTGTATGGGGAAAATTGGATGATAAGGGCCTACCACCCTCTCTTGGCACTGCTATGGCCACTTAATGGCCTTTTTTATTTATTGTAATGTCTTTTGATTTATGGGTGTGGCCCAAGAATCGTTGCTATTCTAGACTCTACCCATGTGACTCTTGGGGTGTGCCTTCTTACGACCCACCTTTTTTTTGTGAATATGTGTATATTTATCTTTTATTATTATATATATATACGCTTATTCATAAGAAGATGTCATTAGGATTTATAGGCAATATTAAGTATTTTATATATCTTTTTATAGAATGGATTCATGATATTGTATGTTCATTTAGGGGTAAGTTCAAAATGATGGAGGGCCAAAAAGGGGTCTTAAGTGGCCACTTTTTTTTAATTTTTTTTGGGAAATATTGACCTTGGATGAGAAATTGAGGATAGTTACATTCAAAATTTTAAGATGCAACACAAGCAATGTAGCAAGTGCTTCAAGTCTTCTTTCTAAACTACTAGTTTTTTTGAAAATGATATAGATTAAGGGTTTCAAAAGAGGGAGCCACAAAAATTGGGGTTGTTTTTGTCAAAAATACATAACATAGAAACTTTTGTGGCTACCTCAAAAGGTTAAATTTTTTTTTGTGTCTTTTAAAATCGTTTTGGTGAGAAATCAACTAACAACATGTAGTTTATGCCCTATTTTTTTGATAATTTTTTAATGAATATTTGATTCTTTAATAATTTTCAAAGTGGAAACATCCTAAAAAATAGAATTTTGGCCATGCTACCCCTATAAAATTTGAAAACTAATTGAAAATCATTTTTTTTAATGTGTAGAATGGAGTCTAGTTTCTAAAAATGTAATTTATTTGAAATTTCAATGAACGGTTAATTTATAATGAAAAGAATATGAAACACTAGTTTTTCTCAAAAAATGGACACACAAATAAAAGAAATTAAAGATGAAAGGCTTAACATTGTCAAAATGTGAAAAAATTGCAAATAGCTAAGAGAGAGCCTAACATTACCCAATTGTTTGATTTGTTTGACCTTGAAACACATGCAAACTTGATAGTTAGCATGAACACAATTATGTGAAATATTATAGAATATGCAAAAACACATCTTTGGATGTTGGGAAGGCAAGCCTTTGGGTTGGTAATCGAAAGAAAATATCAAGCCTAAGGCTTGGGGATTCTCAAAGCAAGAAATAATGCGAGCGTGTTATAATATGATCATGTTATTTCATGGTTTTGACATTTTTTTTTTGTGTTTGTGCTCAAGAGTTTCCTAAGCAAGATAAAACACAAGCACATTATAATTTTCTCATGTTATGTCTTGTTTTGTGTTAAATTCTAGTCTATTCATTATATGTATATATATTTGTATGTATGTATGTATGCTTTATGACATGTATGCATGTATGTATG
>VDFB02168118.1:54593069-54610727 GCA_007258455.2 Sequoia sempervirens
AGGGTTGGGCGTTGAGGGATTAAGGTTTAAGGCATAGTGTCCAGGGTTGAGGGTTTAGGATTTAAGGTTTAAGGGTTGAGGGTTGATGCTTTAGGGATAGGGTTTATGGTTAAGTGAGAGACCTATATGTCTAAGGAGAGAGAGAGAGAGAGAGAGAGAGAGAGAGAGAGAGAGAGAGAGAGAGAGAGAGAGAGAGAGAGAGAGAGAGAGAGAGAGAGAGAGAGAGGAAACCTTTAGAAAATCAACATTTTCATAATGCAAGTGCATTTTGAAGAAGTTGAGATATAGCCATTTTTTATAGCAAGAAAAAACATCCTCACGTTATAACACAAACATGTTATAACTTGAGCGTATTTAGGCTTGCTCTAAAAATGGTAAAAAATTCAGTACTCCTGTGATCTAGGCCCACATGTTCTATTAGTCTGTTGGTTATGCTCGTGTTCTGACAAAAAGAGCTTTTTGATGTTGTTGGGAAGTGCACATGAAACGTTTTCACATTCTACCACCTTTGCATGAACTTTACACCACATTTTTATGGTTTTCCAACTTATCAAGGAGGAAATAATAGAGTTTTCACATCGAATTTGATATATATAAATTCAGATCTCAATTTTTGTAGTGTTACAATGTTAATTGTGATTGAATTGTAGGAATTTAACATTATACATTGGTTATTTGTATTTTTGTTAGTAATTCTATTTGAGTGATATACAATTGAACATTGAAAAGGAAGAAAGCTTGTGAAAAACTCAAATTGTTGAGGAGTTTGATTCAAGAAGGAAAAAAGACTACATAATTGGGTAGTTCTTCCATTCGAATCTTTGTTTTTAGGTATGTCAAGTCTTTACACATTTTCTTTAATTCTATTATGTTTCTTTATCATACCTTATCATACATGCTTAATACAATGCTTTGATTTTGTTATTATGCATATTCCATGTTCATCATGTTAAATTTAGTGAACAAATTTGAATGCACAAAAAATAATTCAAAAAACAACACAGTACACAATAGATACCCTGGGAAAACCCTCCTCTTGAGGGAGAAAAACCCAACCAATAATATCTCTTATATTATTGAATCAATAAATGAATATCCTTTACAATAGGCCAATAAGAAGGCCAATACATAGCATCACAATTGGATGCAATACATAACTAAGTAATATGAACTTCCAATAATTATCTATGCCTTTTACTTAGATCATAATCTGCTCTTTCCACAAAATCGCACTTGAAGAACTTGAAGATATAACAATGTAGAATGGATGATGAATGAGAGAAAATCATCGAATATAAATACAAGTGGAGAGGAGACACACCTCTTCAAGAATCTCCAAGTCGGCCTCCAATAATAATAAATGATGTTTATTCATAGAAAGTCGCGCCTAGAGGAAAATCGTAATTTCTGGAGAGAAAGGTCAGCCTCATACAATGCAGCTCTTTATTAATAAAAATTGTGCCTCTTGATGCATATAAATTAAATAGCCTCTTATCTATTATTTAATTTATCAAGTAAGGTAAAGGAGATGGTTGGAAGTAATGACCGAAGTTGTTCAATAACATCAACACGCCCTCTCAACTAGGGAGAGTACTTCTAGCTGCACAAGACATATCACCTCAACGTGATGCTTACCACAATGGCTACAACCAAATGTGGAAAAGAATAATATCACCTCATCGTGATATCAGATATTGCCTCAACACGATATCAGCCATAATGGTTACAACCATGCTCTGGTGTGTACAAGTGTTCATCACTTGCGTGATGTTGTCACCTCAACATGACTTTCACCATGGCTCTCCCAAAGGGTGAAACACAAGTACAATATTTGTCATGGAGTCACACACATGCATCCACCATGACTCTCTTAGAGGGTAGAAACAAGGGCTTTCACCTCAAATCTCAAAGAGAAATGCATTAACAAGGGATTGCACCTCAAATCTCTCTCAAAGAGAAATGCATTAACAAGGGATTTCACCTCAAACTTCTCCCACAGAGAAGAACTCATTAAATAGGATCACTGATACTGAGACTCTTTCTCAGTTAAGGTTGGATTCTCCACCATACCAAGCTTATCTCCAAAGTACAAAAACTTGATTCTAGAGAGAGGCTTGGTGAGAATGTCTACCGTCTGCTCATCAATGCTGATATAACTCAACTGTATAGCCTTCCGCAGTACCATATCTCTAATAGAGTGGTACTTGATATCAACATGCTTGGTTCTATCATGAAACATAGGATTGATAGAAAGATTCACGCAACTCTAGTTATCACAATGAATGATAGTTGGCTCCATAGATTGTCTAAAAAATCCTGCAAGGAGCTTACAAAGCCACACTGCTTCCCAAGCTGCCATACAAGCTACAATATACTCTTCCTCTGTTGTACTCAATGCCATAGATGACTGCTTCCTGCTGCACCAGGATATCATAGCAGAACCCAAATTGAAGCAACAACCAGAGGTACTCTTCCGATCAGTGACACACCTTGCTGAATCAAAATCAGTATAGCCATGCAACTCCAAGTCTGCATCTGAAGAGTATCTCAACCCATATCCAACTGTGCCTCGCAAGTATCTCAAGATATGTTTAGCTGCAACAAGATGTATCTGTCTTGGTTCACACATGAACTGACTAAGTGCACTCACAACATAACAAATATCTAGTCTAGTGTTAACTAGATACATCAAGGACCCAATCAACTGTCTGTACAATGTAGGATCCACCAAGTCTGAACTAGCTACAACATCCTTTAATTTATGTAGTTTGGTCTCCATGGGTGTAGACATGGATTTGCAATCCATCATGCCAAACCTCTTAAGTATGTCAATGGTGTACTTCCCTTGACTTAGAATCATCTGATTTGGCTTCTTCCAAACTTCTAAGCC
This sequence comes from Sequoia sempervirens, assembly GCA_007258455.2. NCBI lineage: Eukaryota > Viridiplantae > Streptophyta > Pinopsida > Cupressales > Cupressaceae > Sequoia > Sequoia sempervirens. The sequence goes on from VDFB02168118.1 coordinate 54,595,960, forward strand.
AAGGAAGTAATGCATGAGCCCAAGGTCCTTCATCTCAAATTCTGAAGCCAACTCCTTCTTACACTTGAGAATAAGGTGATCTTCTCCAGTAAGAATCAAATCATCAACATAAAGGACTAGAATTAAAGCTTTACCATCAATTACCTTGAAGTAGAGATTAGAGTCAACATCATTCTTCAAGAAGCCCAAACTTGACAAGTAACGATCAATCCTTTCCTACCATGTGTGAGGAGCCTTCTTAAGACCATACAGGGCCTTCTTTAGCTTGCAAACATGATACTCCTTCCGATGAACCTCAAATCCATCAGGTTGCTCGATATAAGCTTCTTCCTCAATCACACCATTCAAAAATGTTGTCTTCACATCCATTTGGTGAATTTTTCATCCTATATATGTAGCAATAGCAATGATGGTTCTAACAGAAGTATAGCGAGCAACATGAGCAAATGTTTCTTCATAATCAACTCCCTCTTTCTGAGAAAACCCATGAGCCACAAATCTTTCCTTGTACTTCTCAATGCTCCCATCTGCAACATGCTTGATCTTGAAGAGCCATTTGAAGATACCACAGACTTGCCCTTGGGTCTAGGAACAATGTCCCAAACATCATTCTTGGGAATTGATTGGTACTCCTTTGCTATAGCATCTCTCTAAACCTGTTGACTAGATGCTTCCTCAACACAGGTAGGCTCAGATTCAACAATATGACTCATTTAAGGAAACATAACCATAGAAATTATGTGGCCTTTTACTTTCTCTGAATGTGCCTCTAGGATCTGCAAAACTTTTAGCCTCTTGCATAGTACTCCTGGCCCATAGAGGTTTCTTTCTCCCAATAACAATGTCAGCAGGTCCATCAGTAGGTTCCAAGGGTTCATCAAGATTAATATCTTCTTTTGGTTCTGAAGTCTCCCTTTGAATCTCAGGAGTATGGTCAACTTCCATATCCTAAGGAGACTCTTCATTATCGATCTCCATATGAATGCCCCTGGATCTCTTGAATGCAAGATCTTCCTCGAATGTGACATCCCTACTGATCTCGATCAACTTCTATCTTGGAATGTATATCCTGTAGGTTTTTGATGTCTCACTATAGCCAACAAATATTCCCTTCTTGCCGGAAGGCTCCAACTTTGTTCTCTTTTCCTTTGGAACATGAACATAGATAGGACATCCAAAGATCCTCAAATGACTAACTTCAATCTTCTTTCCTAGTGTAAAGGCTTCTTTCAGAGTCATATTCTCCAAGACCTTGTGAGGACTTCTGTTCTGAACATATATAGTCATCCTGGAAGCTTCTTCCCATAAGAATTTTTACAAATCTTTGTCATGGATCATGGCCTTCGCTACTTCCACGATTGTACTGTTCTTTCTTTTTGCAACACCATTTTATTGAGGATTATAGGGGACAAAAACTCCCTCTTAATCCTTGCATCAATACAAAAAAATCTAAAGCTTCCAGAGGTGTATTCTCCACCATTATCTGATATGAGGACCTTGATTCTTTTGCCAGAAAGATTCTCTACCAAGGTTTTGAACTCCTTAAACCTTCCTAACACTTCCTCAAACTCTTTAGTTTTCAAAAAATAAATCCAATTCTTTCTAGAGTGGTCATCAATAAACAAAACATAATACAAAAATCCACTAGAAGATGGAACATACATAGGTCCACATAAATCAGAATGAATAAGGTCTAAAATGCACTTAGATCTATTTTCTCTACTATGGAATGAAGCTTTTATATTCTTACCTAATGCACAACCTTTGCAAGTTCCTTCATGCTCCAGATTGAACTTAGGAGGACCCGAGACCATCTTCTCCATGATAGGTAAGGCTCAAAAGTGTAGGTGAGCCAATCTCTAATGACAAAGATAACATACACTTGAAGAATCATGGACCAACACTTGTAGAGGACACGTGCAAAGCCTGTAAAGACTTTCATGTCTAACTCCAATTACTTGAGCATCCTTGAAGCTAGAATTATCCATCCACACAAGTACTTTTCCTTTGGAGAAGGCAACTTGATATCCTTTATCTTCTAAGGCTGAAATTGAAATAAGATTGCATTTGATTCCTGGAACATAAAGGACATTGCTTAACTGAAGTGTGATGCCGAAATCCAAATGAAGTGTAGAGGTCCCAATCCATTTTATGGAGTAGCTAGCATCATCTCCAATGATGACTTGTTCGGAAGAATCTCTCTCCACCAAGCTTGATAATTGCTCCTTAAAACCAGTGATGTGTCTAGAAGCACCACTATCGATCAACAAAGTGTTGGTTTCGGTAGGTACACTGCTTGATAATGCCGAGTAGAAATTTTTTTCACTTGAATCCTTTTGCGGAGAAGCATCATCAACATATGCAACGGTGGCTTGTTGCTTAGGTCTAGTTGGACAATGCTTAGCAAAGTGGCCAAACTTATCACACCTAAAGCATTAGATCTTGGAAAAATCTCTCTTTTTCTTGGAAGGGGGAGCACCATCATTTCCTTTATCTTGATTCCTCTTGAAGAATCCTTTCTTTCCATCTCTTCCCTTCTTCTTCAAAGCTTGGTAGGCGAGAACATGAATATCTTCATTAGATGAACTTTGACCAACGCCTCTAGCCACCAATCTTGACTCTTTTTGAATACAATCGGCCCTCAAGCGATCGAACTTCAGAAATTTGGATCTTGCACTAATTCCTTGAATGTAGGACTCCCATGATAATGGAAAACCATTGAGAGAAATCATCGTCTAGTATTTATCATCAACCACATGACCAATTGTAGAGAGCCAATCTCTCAATTCTGAAATCCTCATGAAGTAGGAAATCACTATTTCTCCTTTCGCCATCTTCACATGGTGAAGTTGTTGCTTCAGTGCAAGTGCCCAACTACTGTTGTTGATTTCGTACATCTCCTCTAATGTCTTGAACATCTCCCTTACAGTCTTCAACTTGGAGACAATCGGAAAAATATGGTCTTTGATGGAATCAACCAACAACTTCTTTTCCTTGATGTCATTCTTACTCCATTGCAACTTCTCTTCTTCCTCTATAGGTTTAGGAACTTTGGTCTCCACAAACTCAGCCAAATCATTCTCTTCTAAGGTGAGCATTATCCTAAACCTCCATGATGTATAGTTGGATGCTCCCTCGAGTCTATCCTTGATCTTCAATCCATTCACCATCTTGATTGAGGTAGAGATATACAAAGAATTAAGATGAAGAGAATGGAGTGCCACTGTAGTATCAAATCTGATCACAATATTCTCAAACCCACTCTAATACCATGTTAAATTTAGTGAACATATTTGAATGCACAAAAATTAATTCAAAAAACAACACAGTACATAGTAGATACCCTGGGAAAACCCTCCTCTTGGGGGAGAAAAACCCAACCAATAATATCTCTTATATTATTGAATCAATAAATGAATCTCCTTTACAATAGGCCAATAAGAAGGCCAATACATAACATCACAATCTGATACAATACAAAACTAAGTAATATAAATTGCCAATAATTATCTCTGCCTTTTACTCAAATCACAATCTGCTCTTTGCACAAACTCGCACTTGAAGAAATTTGAAGCTAGAACAATGTAGAATGGATGATGAATGAGAGAAACTCGTCGAATATAAATACAAGAGTGGAGAGGAGACATGCCTCTTCAAGAATCTCCAAGTCGGCCTCCAATAATAATAAATGATGTTTATTCATAGAAATTCGCGCCTAGAGGAAAATCGTAATTTCTGGAGAGAGAGGTCGGCCTCATACAATGCAACTCTTTATTAATAAAAATCGTGCCTCTTGATGCATATAAATTAAATAGCCTCTTAGCTATTATTTAATTTATCAAGGTAAAGGAGATGGCTGGAAGTAATGACCGAAGGTGTACAATAACATCAACACATCAAATTGTTTGTTTCTCATTATAAACTTAGCCCCTCTTGGCACATTTTAAACTACACAATTCTTTACACTTGTCAATTATATTTTGAAACATCTCTTTGAGGCATTTTGTTAAACAATTGACCTACCTTGTGTTTGCTTCCACATTTTGTATACACATTTACGAGAGTAGTTATAACTATGTAATATAATACATCATTTCTCATTCTTTTTTATGGATTTGCATACCCCTTTCCAAAGCTTCCATTTTGGTATAGGAATGGGGGATGTTGGAATATGCTTTGGAATTTGGTTTTACACCTAGAAATTGCATTTTCCTGAAATTTTCTAAAGCCTTTTCAACAAATCCATTTCGTGCATATCTTGAAATCATTGTAGTCCACGAGGACATTTCTCATTGAGGAATTTTGTCAAACAACTCATGTGGCTTGTCTATACATGTCTACCATAGCATTTTATCAAACATGTTAGACAAGGCAATGAGCTATTTGAAAAAATTCCTAAAGAAATGTGGTCTCCTAGTGATGGACATCACCATGAGACCACATTTCTTTGAGGAATTTTTTCAAACAACTCACTACCATGAGACCACATTTTATCAAACATGTTAGACAAGGAAATGAGTTGTTTGAATTTTTTTTTTCAAACAACTCATTCCCTTGTCTATGCTACCAAATTTACCATACATTTTCCATTTTGTGTATATCCTACAATCATTGTAGTCCATGAGGACATATCTCATTGAGGAATTTTTTCAAATAGTTCATGTGCCTTTTCTATGCATCCACATTTCACATGTGTCTAGTAAATTAAATTGCAACCATAACACTCATGAAAATTGCCCCCTTTTATGTTTTGATAGATTTGATACCCCATTCCATGGTCCCCTTGTTGCTATGGCCAAAATATTAAAACATGTGATTTCAACCTAACTATGGATGCATGGAAAAAATCTATCAAAGCATAATAGTAAGAAAAAGCGTAGAAATATAGTGAATTGTTTTTAAAAATGCCTCAAAGAAATTTGGTCTGATGGTGATGGACATTACCATGAGATCAGATTTCTTTGAGGCATTTTTCAAACAACTTACTACCTTGTCAGTGTGGTAGCATAGACAAGGTAGTGAGCTCACTACCTTGTCAATTTGGTAGCATAGACTAGGTAGTGAGCTCAATACCTTGTCAATGTGGTAGCATAGACAAGGTAGTGAGTTGTTTGAAAAAATGCCTCATAGAAATGGGGTCTCGTGGTGATGTACATCACCATGAGACCCAATTTGTATGAGGTGTTACATCACCACGAGACCCCATTTCTATGAGGAATTTTTTTAAAAAACTCACTACCTTGTCACATTAACAAGGTAGTGAGCTCACTACCTTATCAATGCACAAGGTAGTGAGATCACTACCTTGTGTTGATGGTGTTTTTTGCACAACAACAATTCAGACAGAATATAATATCCTATCTCTCTTGAAAGGTAAATCTCTATTAGCAAGCCTCAAGAGATAACCCCAAGGTCTCTAATGTCAGGTCTTGACAATGCATAAAAAACTCAGTGATAAATGTGAAAATACTGGTAATCACAAAGGGCCTTACAAATGAACAATGTTGGAAGCGTACTTTAATCAAATGCAACAATATGGTGATGCTTTCAGTCCTAAAATTAACCAATCACAATAATGATGAATGTTGCAAATGGATAGATCTCCAATAAAACCAATCTCTGCTTGATCAAGGACAAGCCCACAACTCTCCAAAAATGGTACAATCTTCTAAGGAAACTGAGTATTTTTATACTATGAATATTCATCCACATACCCAATAACTAGCACAATGTAAACAAGAATCCATAGTTTAACTTAGTGAAAAATAAGGCCCAAACTAACTTTACACAAAAAATTACAATCAACAAATTGCTAAAAGTATGGACTGGAGATCGATCAACATCATTGCAAAAGAACTAAAATCTAACATCTAACATTGAGAATTGAACAAGAAACCATAAACTGTCAAAGTGTAACACCAAGCTTGCCAAATCAACAATCCAATTGCATTAACTTCTCCAGCATCACATAACAATTTCCAGTCTCTTTCCTCTCCTATAGCTACTATCTTGCATAATCTAACTCCTAACTTAGCCAATTTTGGCTTCTAATCAGCTCTTCTAACCTGGTCTCACCACTTACAAATGAGAAGGCACTGGCCTTTTATAGAAAATTACATTTTGAATCAAAGGATAGGATTAAATCAATCCAATGGCTGCAATTGCACTTCTAGAAGCATCAAGTTGTTACATTTAATTTGGGAGCTAATGGTTCATCATCATCCAATTGCATAAAAGCAATTACATCATGGAACAATGAGAAAAAAACATTATCCTAGCTTGTCATTAATGAAAATTCTGATTGGATGATGAAATCAGCTTCACATGTCTTCTAGAAACTCCTTCCAACTATAGAAAGTTTGGGCACGAATTCTTATGCAAGTTACACTTTTAAAATTTGAATTGAAATCTTCCATATTTCCCTTTTGGCACGAATCCATATGCAAGTTCCAAAGGTAGGATGTTGACAAAAGTTGTGGAATTTGGATTTATAGTCAAGCCAATTGTATTTTCTTGAAAGTTTGTAATGTCTTAAAAAATCCATTTTGTGCTTATCTTGCAATCATGGCATTCCATGAGACCACATTTCTTTAAAGCATTCCATCAAAAAATTCATGTGAGCTTTTTCTATGCTACCAAATTTTGCATACATGTCTATTTGTGGACATTATATTGGTAGGTCATATGTTAGAAAATGGCTAGAGAAAAGTCACATTCAATAAATTCTTGCAAGGTAGAAATACTTCAAAAAAAATTATCTTTCCATTTTCCTTGTGCTCTTAGTCCACTTGTTTCTTCATCATGGTTGAGTGACATTTACTCTTCTACAGGATGATTGTATGTATTTTGTATGAAGGGTTGAATGAAATATATTTCATTTATTTGTATGGATTCATTTTTTAGGAACTAATATTTGTCTCTTTATCATTCTACAAATAAAATTCTCCATCATGGTGAGGAAATGATCAAGGATTAAACCAACATAGGAAGAGATAGAAGCTAAGAATTCAAAGAAAGCAACATATATGAGGGACCATTGTGAGAAGAAGAAATTGGAAACGATTGTCGAAGACATGCCAATTGAAGAGGAACCTCAACCATCAACAAGAGATATGGAATTGGTGGCACAAAGGGAGCGACTGCAAAACCTTCATGCTATGAGAAATTTGGATACTGTAGTTGGAGACACATCCTCTACCACAAGTGAGGATGGAAGGACACCAGCTACCTAATTTCAAGTTGAGAGTACATCATCACTCACATGTGAGGAAGGAGGTACTCCATCATTCCCATCTCAAACTCAAGGTATGTCATCTACTCCATCCCTGATTGAAGGTACACCAACTAGCCCATCTCATTTAAATATTGATGAAATTCCTAATGTTGAGATGAATTTACCTTTGAGAACACCACCTAGAATTTTGTATAGAAATTCAAAGTATTTGACTAATATTGATAAGAATATTTTGCAGCCAATGGAAGGTAAGATTCCAAAATGCACTTGTAGAAGATATTCTCATAAGATTTGGAGAGTGTTATTTGAAAAGATAAATGATACCACAAGATTTCAACTATTTGTTGAAATGATACAAAGTATAAAGTATAGGTCCATCATGAAGATTCTTGAGTTAAGAACATCAGAGGCTTCAATTGAAAAAAATATTGCAAAGAATCTAATGAGTGCATATGAGAGTGTGGGTAAGACCTCATGCTCAAAAGATAGTAATGTCACACAACATGTTATTACATTGAAAATAGTAATTAATCAAATGAGGAAATCTCATCTCATTAGAAAGATGAGTCAAGAATTGAGAACTAATAGAAAAAAATTATAAAGATTCGTTCAAAGGCACCAAAGAATTGAGGTTGCCGATGCCAATGAATTATGGGCATTCTTGGGGAAAGTACCATGAAAAGATAAACCAATTGTTGAAGCATTGAGGTCACTAATTGAATACTTTTGGAAGAATAGCACAAGGGTATCTCCAAATCAAAGGGGTGTGGTAAGAAGGGAGAAACAATAGTCAAAACCATGAGCCACATCAAAAGAATTTTTTGGATACGACTCAAACACAATTTTTTCGTAAATTTATAGAGACGTATTCTCAAATTAAAATTTGTCAAAGATATTTTGAAATGCTAAAACTTTTTTATGTCAAGATAAATCACACACACACACACTACTTGTTGTAGATTACATATTAAATTTTCTAACCATTTTTATTTTTATCATTTTATATGTTTAGATTTGCATACTAACAATGTTTTGCAGGATTGTGGCATACATGCCCCACCAGCATCTTCAAGGGACTTCATATAAAAAAAATTATGTAAAAGAGAGGAAGGTAAAATATTCTACAGGAAATTATGCTTGGATGGCACATGTCAACATTGTAGTGGCTTGCATCGTATGCCAATATGTGAACATATGTAAAGCACACATGCGGTTGGAAAGCAACTAGTAGAGTTTGGCAAGTATAAAATAGTGGCCTACAATAAAAAAGATTGTAAAGAAGCAAAAATGTGTGATTTGGTGATTCAAAAGATTCCAATGTATCAGTTTATTTCTACATTTTGTGACAGTATAGTGTATGAGTATGCAAGGCATACTCATAGAGCTCGATAGTTGGACTTGCAATTCAAGTTATGCAAGGACACCTTTCCACTTGGTAGCATTGTTTCAGTCATCGAATTTGTATAGAACTACAGTCTACAACCATAGCATGGAATGTAATCACAATACTATGAATCCACATGGGTTTCTATATTTGTGCACATAGCATTCATTCATGTAGCTGATAGTACAGAGGATAACCGGAAGGTATTGAGGGAGTACCAATTTTATATTAGTGATGATCACACACATTCTACAGATTTTGTGCAAGGTTACTTTCAATTGTTCTACAATGATTTGGCTAGGAGGGGCATAGCATACAATCAACATATAATATGGTCGGATAATTGTGCATCACAATTCAAGAACTTGTAGATGTTCTATTGGTTGAGAAAGATCCATGTTATTACAGATGTTCAACATATGTGGAAATTTTGTGATGCCAAGCATGGAAAGTGGGAGCATGATGGTGCAGGAGCATGTATCAAAAGAGCATTAGCACAAGAAGAGTTAAAGTATAAAGACAATGCAAAGTTGATAGATGCAAAATCAATCGTCGAGTGGTGTAATGCTTTGATGGGTCCAAGTAATAAAGGTAAGTCTTCATTTTGTATATTTTTTTGGTTGATAAATGATACTAACATTACACCATATGAGGATTGTTGTACACTGATAAGATCAAGTGAGCTACACTTTTTTAGAAGCTCAAATGTAGGTTCATGGAGTATCCATACACAAAAGATGGCATGTTTTTTTTCATCATGTACAATTCAAGCCTGGAACGAGTGCGAGTCAAGGTAGTGGGTTGATGAATGGTGGTTAAGTTATCTTATCCCTCTTGACACATATCAGCCCCCGATGACACTAAAAATGACATAGATGGAATCATCGATTGACTTTGACCACATATTAGATCTAGTTCAACTAGGTAATATATCTACTTCCATAGTTTTTGAAATTCCTATTGTTATCTTAATTTGTAGTGTTTTTGTAATGTTGACTAATTTCATCTAATTTGTTGCACATATCAATGTAGGGCATATTTATGTAGTTATTGTAGATGAAGACAACAAAGAGGGAACAAATTATTACTTGTGTTGTGTTGAGGCCAAAAATAAATTGGAGGCCCCAGTTACAGATGGAGAAAACATCGAATACCCTACAGGCTTAGTGGTTGTTACTAGAACATGGCTTAGAAGGTACCCGCATAAGAGTGTTAATGCTTTGTTGTTTCAGGACTTTGACACACATCAAAAGATTCTCCATTACTTGAACCTTGTCATGGCATCCAATGTTCATTTGATCAAATATGGGGATATACCTTTGAACAAGACCTCATGGAAGGTGTGTGAGTCTCATCATGAGGCAATACTTGACATAATAAAGAGTAGAGTAGGCCTGGATGGTTCATTGGATTAATTTGTAAGTTTGCACATTAATTTTGTAAAGTCATGTTATTGATATTAATGTATTGGTTCTTATTAATTTTTAAGTATGCACATCAAGATTAGTTGATAGTTAGACCTTTCATTTCTATATTTCAAGTTTACATATGAATATTGGGAAAATTATATACATATTTATGGTTTCACCATTTGACCATCTTGAGACCTCAATTTGCAAACTTGACCTTTGCAGCCCTAGATCAGAATTAGGAGACCCTTCCTCAACCATAATTTCACTTGAAACATCAACCATTTCCATCTCATCCATCCAAAATATATCATCTTTCCCTCATGTTGTACATCACTAGAAGATCCCATTTCTTTGAGGCATTTTTTCAATCAACTCACTACCTTGTCATTGCTACCACATTGACAAGGTAGTGAGCTATCACCAGGAGACCCCATTTCTTTGAGGCATTTTTTCAAATAGCTCACTACCTTGTCAATGCTACCACATTGACAAGGTAGTGAGCTATTTGAAAAAATGCCTCAAAGAAATGGGGCCTCCTAGTGATTTGACAAGGTAGTGAGTTTTTTGAAACATCACCAAGATACCCCATTTCTTTGAGGATTTTTTAAAAATAGTTCACTACCTTGTCATTTCTACCACATTGACAAGGTAGTGAGTTGTTTGAAAAAATACCTTAGAAATGGGGTCTCTTAGTGATGTACATCATCAGGAGACCCCATTTTTTTGAGGCATTTTTTCAAGCAGCTCATTTCCTTGTCTATGCTACCACATTTTCCATACATTTTCCATTTTGTGCATTTCCTGCAATCATCTCAATCCTTGACATATCTCTTTGATTCATTTTTTCAAACAATTCAAATGCCTTGTCCATGCTTCCACAATTCTCATACATGTATTCCAAGGGAGTTGAAATTTCTCATAAATGTATGCCAAGCTTGATTGTGATATAAATAACTATTTTCCATTAGTGTTTGATCCTCCATGTAGTGGTAAAACTTAATAGTGACAAGAATCATCTGTGGTCTTTGGAAAGATACAAATTGCAGCAACAAACATCAGCATGTACACCATGACAATCAGGTTATGGTCAAAAACTATAATAGAGGTAACTTTGATTGTAATTTCCCTAGCTCTAGACAAGGCCAATCTCAACCCAAAACTTTTTATAGGTTTATTCCCAATAAATACGAGTAAGTTCCACTTATCTTGGTCTTATCATGTCATTTTGTATCACCTAGAATGCTAGAAAGTGGAAATATTGTGTTTTAGCTATTTCTCTTTACCCAATTTGGAAACTTCATTTCAGAAGTTAATGATGATAATTATCATGTTTTTATTTGTTTGCAGTTTGGATATGATTCTAAAAATGTTGGATAGTCATTGCATGTAGTGCAACCAAAACATCATGGAGGGGGATGATCCTCTCTTAGAAAATGATTTTGTTTACTTTCCTATATATTTCAAGTAGGTTAAAATATCATATAATCACTTTTCATTAATAATTATAGTTAAATTATTGAGTTTTCAAAGCTTTCAACTAATAACTAGATTAGCTTGATTTTTGTTTACAAAAATAGATGTAATTCAGGCTATGCATTTGTCAATTTCACATCGTCTAAAGCTACATGGAAGTTCTATAAAAAATTCTACAAGCATGATTGGGTTGAATTTAATTCCCAAAAGATTTGTGAAGTTACATATGCCAGACTCCAGGTATGTATGATCTCTACCAAGGCTTAATATATATGTTGGCTTCACAACACTTAATATTTTATTATGTCTTTGAATCACCTACATTACAACACTAACTTGATACAAGTACATTTAATCCAACCTTTCTTGTTAGGATTGGGATTATTTACATTGCTTGTATGTTACTTGTGAAGATTAGGTTTATTTATCTTAAAATGGGTCAATTGAGAGCAAATTTCACATATCCCTCAACAATATACCCCTTCTCCTCATATCTCAACACCTCATATCCAAATATCCTTAACCACCCTTCATAACTAGGAAATAGACAAATGACAATGCATAGCTGGAGGTACAAGTAGTAGAATGCAGGAAATGAAAGAAGTAATATGCTCTTGAGAAGTTGAGGAAGGTGTGTGTGTAGTATGTGCAATGGGAAAATGACAATGCAAAACTGGAGGTAGCAAATACTAGAATGTATGAAATAAAAAAGCAATCTGGTCTAAAAGCACTTGAAAAGAAGCAAACAAAACACTAACTCATTTGACTACAAAATTCGACGAAAATGTTCAACGAAATATGTATAATTTGATGTATCGTCAGGTGCTTGTAAAATTTGATGTGTAATTTTCAATTTTTTGAAAGTTTATCCCCAATGTTTGTCGAAATTTCTACGAACCTAGGTTTCTTCAAAATTTTGACTATCAATTTCGTCGACATTTTGACAAACATGAAAAATAAAATAAAAATCAAATTGTGGCCGACATAAAGAAAAGTGAGTTCATTGATTTATTGCGACAGTGTTTTGCTCTACTTGAGACAGTTTGTGGAGAACTAAGGACAACTTTCTCGGGAAAAATCAGAAAAAATTCAAGAAGATATTGCCAGGTTGAGGGTAGTCATTGTCTTTTTGCAGAATTCAGTTGTGAAGTCAGATTTGTAGTTCCAGGTTTGAAAATCATATTTTAAAGCAACATCTCATCAAATTTCATTTTTAGAGGTTTAGGGTTTTGAGAATTTCATGTCCAGATTTTGTTGTGTGGAATCACCATAAGATCACAACTAAGGAATAGTTTCTTGTGACTGTAATTATGTGATCCATAACTCTATTGGTCATGTGGCACAGTTGTGCTATAACAAATATAGGATGCATTCATGTGTGACCCAAGTTTAATGTGGCTATGTTGTGATAGAAATGGAGGCACTCATATAATGTAGTTAATTCAGGTTGTATAATGTAGGTGTCAATCATCATTGGGTGCATTCAGGTTGTCTCAAGTTTAACAGGTTAGGATGTAATTATAGCATGATCGAAGAGTGATTACCTCTTGCTGCAATAAAGAGCCTATAACTCTGGTTGATATGCAGAGTGGTTGTGTTATATCAATTATGTAGTGCATTCAAGCACAACCCATGTTTAATAGGCTATTCTAGAGAGTGATCAAGATTTTCTAAACCTTATGAATGTTACTTAAAGTGTATAGCTTAAACTACAAACCAAGTTTGTTACATACTTGAATTCAATCTTGGGTTCGCAAACTATAATAATGTGATCTGCTAATAACCATTATGGAAAGTATTAAAGCAAGACCCATGATATATATGATACATTTCCCTGATCAGGTTTACATACCTTAATGATCAAACACAAGCTTCCCACACACTCTAGGATACAATCCAAGATCATACCACAACTTTGTCAAGACAACTAATTTTCTGACCCAAGATTTAAGGTTGTTTTTTAATACCAACATAAGCATTGGTAAAAGCATGAATTAGGGTACAAACCCTAGGCCTCCGTAGAAACATAAACAATAACTATAGCAGATTAGTGAGGTTGCAATACCAGAAAGATTGAGACATTGTAGGTAATAGCCAAATCTTGCAATCTAAATATTGTAGCCAATAACAAGCACACTATGTAGCTTAGTGATATTTGTAAATGCAATCTATGGTAAGAAGAATGACAATCACTTGAGATGTGACAATCAAAAAGAGGCTGAGCAGTGACAAGATAATAAAGCTAAAACCTTGCATAGTAAAGTGGAGATTTTAACAGTGAGTTTCCTTACCCCCTTGCTGACCTTAAGGGTTTTTCAAATGCTTTTGGTAGTGTTAGATAAGGCAAATGCAATCAGGGAATGACTGTCCAAATGAAGTAACAGTGGTAATCAATGGTTCAATCCTTCTTCTTAGCTCATGAAAGGAATCTTCAAGTGATAGTGAGTGAGTTGTTTGAGATTGCAGCTAAGGGTGCAATACCTAGTCTTAAAGGAAGTTAGCAAAGCAGTAAATGTGCAAGAAAAAAAAATCGTACACAACAAACAATTCACAATGTTATTTTGCATAATACCTTGAGTTTGAAGACAAAAATCTCATTGTATCTTCATGATAAAAGTGGTAACCTTAATGGTCAATCATTGGCAACCATGATTTTAAAACATGCTATTGTGCTTATGGAGGCAACATTTTAAGCAAGGTAGTGAGTGGTGGTTTGGAACAATGGTAGGTATGAAGGACTTGCTTTATATGCATACTATGCAGTCTAGTTTAAGACGTTGTTCTTAGAAGAGATTGAAGGTGCATTATGGAACTCAAGGGTTACCATGAAAATGATTAAAGTAAAGAGAGATCTATTTAAAATCCAAGGTCATGAAGATATTAAATATTTCACATGAAAAACCCTAGTAGCTAGAGTAATGAATACAGTGCCAAAGAGGATAGTGTGCTGGGGAAGATTTAGGAGATCTCCACATTATCTAATTACACGGAAATACATCATTTATTTATTTTTTTAATTAAAAGAAATCATTCTAAACTATATAGGATACATTGATACTTCAAAAAGCCTCTGAAGGAATTTGAGATTATGCAAAATATATGTCAAGTAAATACCTAGATTACCAAATAGTAGCGGGTAAGATTTGTTGAGCAGAGCAGGAATGAGATAAGCAGCAATGAATCCTATGCCTCCTTTCACGCACATCTCCTCATTGTTCTATGTCATTCTTACGAAACGTAATTCTCTCCATTTTGGTGGTCTATG
>VDFB02168118.1:54610827-54685062 GCA_007258455.2 Sequoia sempervirens
CAATTTGGAAATGGTATTGCTTGTTTCTCTCACATCTTTTTCATCTTTCACAAGATATAGGCTTCAAAAATGTTAATGTGTTTGGTGGCTGGTCTGTCAGAGTGAATGCCAATTGCCTAGTTTAGTTCTACGTTAACTCTTTGTATGATCACAGATTTTTAAATGTTTTGTATGCCGACAATTCTCCATGAGGGATGGCTTAGGAAAGGGACAATTTCTTGAAAGAAATGAAATAATGAACTTATATTAATGTCTATAATGAAGCGACAATGACCAACAGGATTAGTAAGTGCATTCAATCATCAAAATTGAGAAGAGCAGCAGGGATGAACTTATATTAATCTCAAAAATGAAGAAAATGAGATAAATGGGGCTGGTAAGTACATCCAATATAAAAATAGCAACTTGAGTGCGTAAGGCATTTCTGTTCTATATTTGTGTAAAATTAACTACAATATCCATGAAAATGATTATCTGCTGAGTAAAAACTGCATGTCAATTTATTATGCTGCACACCTGTCCTAATATGCATTGGTGGAGGATCAAGTGTCAGGCATATTGTGGTTTGGTTAGCACAATGTATTGCATTATTGACCCATTGGACTATAAAACCCCATCAAATTTTCTAGAGAATGCTCATTTTCTCACTGCTTGATGTTGGCATCTTTAATTGTTTACAGATTTGTAAGATATTGTGAACTCAAGCTATTGCCATCGAGTCTTAGTATCAGTTGTTAATAAAGGTACTTCAGGAAGTTTGAAGGTATCCTGATCTTCTTATATGATTGATTGGTAGTTATTTGGAACTGGACACTGTTGAATTTACATTGGGAGCGCTGCTTGATTCTGTCATAAGTCAAGTGATGATACAATGTGAAGAAAAGGGACTGGAGATGATTCATGATTCGCCGAAAGAAATGACTACCACCTGCCTATTTGGAGATCAGTTGAGACTTCAGCAAATTTTGGCAAATTTCCTAGGAATTGTTATAAGGTTCACACCCCTAAAAGGTTGGGTTGGAATCAAAGTCTGTTCAACCAAAAAGCATTTGGCAGGTGGTGTACATGTCATGCATCTAGAATTCAGGTATTCTATTTCTGTTTTTTAAATATTAGTTTAGTAGTGTTTTCATACATAATGTTTTCTTCACCATGTTCAAGCAAACAAAGAGTAAGCCACTGAATTATTTTAGTATAGGGTTGTGCTGAGGATGGCGAGCTGTAAAATTTGTACAACCCATGTTAAATTTGCAACTTCCTCAAACTGCAAAGAGCAATGTCTTGGAAGCATTGTTCATAATGCAGTTGGATTGGAATATAATTTTATATATAAGTTATAATGATGTTGTGGACAGTTTTATATGATCCATAGAAAGTCAAATATCACAAAGCACAAAGTGCTTCATGTATGTCTTGATTTCAATTGGCTGAGATGCAAAGGGACTTACTGCCAATCAGATAGCAACATCTTAACAGCAAAGAGAATTTTCTTATGCAGGATTAGTCATCCAGGCCGGGGATTGCCAGAGGAATTGGTGCAACAGATGTTTAATCTGGATAATGACATATCTCAAGAGGGTTTTGGATTGCTCATTTGCCGAAAACTTGTAAAACTTATGAATGGTGATGTGCAGTATGTCCGAGGAGGAGGAAAACCATCATTTGTTATTGTTGTGGAGCTCGCTTCAGGTCAAAATGACAAATCATAGAATTTTTCCTCTGATACAAAAGAGTTTAAACTTTCATTTTGGTTTTGACAGTTTAGTGTAGGACCAAGCACTTAGTTTGGCATTCAACTACTCCATTGTAAGCTCAAAGAAGATGGTTAGCTGTTTGAAGTGAAAGGGCTTATGAGGCAAGGTTGGCATGAGGCCGGTTCATTATCAGGAATTTTGTTAAATCCTTAGGGAATTTCAACATTTCCAACATACAACGATCTATATCAGGTCAAAGGTGCTTGATTTGTGTTCCCTGCCATGCAAACAAGTTATTAATAAGTAGAGCAGGATGTGAACTGTTTCTTCACCTATTTGAATTTCACTTTTGTGGCTTAACCTTGAGAAATTAATTTTTAGGTTTGTATTTGAGATAATTTGTTGTCTAGTAGCTGCTTCTCATATGAATTCATTTAAAAAATACAGTAGTATTTGGCTTGCATTTACAAAAGTTTTTGTTGGAAACTGACTGTAATCTGAGAATTGAATTATATGTTTCTTATTCTTAAATAATCGATATGCAATTTAATGGCAAAAATTGGGTTGCCATTAAAGTACCAAGAAATCTGAATCTCAAGTTCTGACATATTATTAGATGTAAGTAGTATCAAGTTATTTTGCTTTGTTGACAAAAGACGAATTTTATATGAATAAATAAGTTTGATTCTATTTCATGGCAACTGATACTGAATCTTATGCCTATTTCACATGATCTCTCTTTGTACTGGAATCATGTTCTATTTCCATTATCATGCAAGTTTTCAAAATGCATTTAAATTGCACGGTGTAGGACTCTTATACAACACTGGACTTGCAGAGGGGGATTTCTGCTTGTGATAGGTTGAAGCCTTTCATACTTCCATTGAAAGATACCATATATCTTATCAACCTAGTTTCTTTAGATTGGCCGCGTGACAATAGCCTCTTAACACATGATTGTGCTATATCTTGATTGTTTGGTAAACTGATTGTACGGGTGTGAGCTACAAGCAGATTTGGTTAGTAAGGCAGGCATGTCTGGTGATTACCTCTTCTTTACTAGGTAAGAAAGTTAAAACTTCCAAGCTTTACTAAGATATAATGAAATAATTTATCTTTTTTTAGGATTGCTAAATAGCATAAAAATACAGGTACAAATATATACTTTTAAAGCTCTAGGAAAAATGTCCAGGGAGTATAAACCGAATGGTTAAACTGTTGAAAGACATAGATTGTGGTTGTAGATTTGAATTCTGGGCTTCAACCGCTGCATGAGCGAAGGAAGATCATGTGGCTGGAGGTTATAGGGGCCACATAATTAGGACCTTACAAATGGGATCTGAGCTAGTGCCAATTCCTCTCTATCAAAATAATAAAATAAAATTGTAGGAAAACTTAAACGCTTGCACTATAACTTCTCCTGTTGTCTTTCAGGTATAACTATTGGATATTCTCTGACAACTGGTTCACCAGTCAAGACTATGGTTCTTGTCTGCTCACTTGAGTGACGGAGTTATTCAGTTATTGACTACTTCTGGAATAATTTTCACTGGAAATAACTTTTGCCTTATCTATCTGGTAAAGCGTCTGGACATTTTTAGAATTCTCCTTGCACGTTTGTATGTACATTGACATGGAAGTGTATGTATTGATAACCTGAACTTACTCGGAGCCAATGAAAAGAGGGGAGAATATAACAATTAATACATTGAAGTGAAACAGGTTAGGATACTTAGCTCTCTCTAGAGAGACCCGAGTTTGAATCTCAACAATGAAATGAACAAATTGATATTGTTGCTTAGAGCAGTAGATCAAGATTCGTGATTATGTCTGTCCTGCAATGTGACAAGGACTGGGATGTCTACCACATACCACTTCCTCACTTGATCACTAGGAATATCCCTGAATCACCTTTGTTGACCTAAACCAAGACTTGTCTCACACAACCACAAGGGAAGATCAATGCATACTATTTCTTATATTCTAACATGTTTTACTTCAATTTGTTGAGGGTAAAATTGCATTGTCAAAGTATTGATTGTGTCATTATATCTTCCTCTTGTAACATTCTGTGGTTTAAATATTGAAAGCATTGCTTGATCCTTCCCTTCTTTTTTTAAAGTTTAGAGTGCTTTGTTTAGCATAATACATTTTTGAGAACCTAGGGTGAATCTGGTATGAATTCAATTTCATCACACAAATACACTTGATCATTTTATTGTACCATTTTACAATGTTGAAATCTTTCCACAAATATCGGCTTATAACTTTGTTGGTAATTAGCTATAGACTATAATGTTTATAAGAAGGCCATACTTAATTACAAGTGATCCTAATAACATGTCCCACTCTACAATGTTGAATCTTACCACAAAAATCAGCTTATAACTTTGGTCGCAATTTGTTAGACTATAACGTTTATAAGGAGGCCATACTTAATTACAAGCGATCCTAATAACATTAATAAGACTATTTAATATAAGGATTAATTTTATATTTATATTTATGGCATATATAAGGAGTTTGATTATTTAATTAATAATCGAAATATAATATTGTTTTATTAACTGAAGATCACTTATTTTATGGCATATTTAACCATTTAGTTTCTGTATTAATTAATAGACTAATATAAACAATATTTTATTAATTAAAAGTTTTCTAGTTTGATTTGAAAAGGTATAACCACTTAAAATCATATTGGATGGTTTCATTTAAGGATGTGGAAGTTAGATACATCATTGGCTATGCGAGGAAGGAGGGCAAGAAAGCTTGGAAAACTAGGCTCTACGATTGTAATTTTTTTTAATATAGCCAAATAATGCTTTTTGTGGGGCTTTTGATCATAAGGTTTTCTTCATGTGAACTTGGTGTACCATGTAATATTGTCTTCATTTTATTTCTATACAATTTATTTTTTAGTTCATTCTTTAGATTATAATAAATAATTACCATAGCTTATTATATGTTAAAATCTCAACATAATATCAAAGTTTGTTTAGGTCGTGTTAAACTTGGCTAAAGAGATGGGAAGGTAAATTGTATTGCAAGAAAATTATTATAAGCTGTCGAAAGAAAAAGAATATTTCGATGTTCATTAGGAAAAAATCACAATTTTATATAAATAAAAAATTTCTTGCAATTTTCTACAAGAAATTATAAGATTTATTTTTCATAATAGATTTGTCATTTAAAATTATCAAAGATCTTAGATTTAAAATAGTTTAAATTCAATTTCATTTTAAGTTTAGGCTCCACAAAATATATTATATACAAAGTAAAATGTCTTGTATACACTATATTTTTGAAAATTTAACAAAAATTACTTTACATGCAAATAATTTTAATGTCCATCAAACCTAGCTAAATATATTAGCACATATGAAAAAGCATGGGGCACCATTAATATTAGTCATTGCCACTATTATCACAAGCACAATCAATCACCATTTTTATCACATTGACCACTATTAACATCATTGTGGGCATTACTATTATTATAGCACAAACATAGTTCATGGTAATAAAATTGTTATGGACCATGGTTATAGCCATATTTCATTGACCTTCTCTCAACAATGATCCTTACAAATATAATAAAATTAGAAGTTGACTCAAATGAAAATTAGGGTTTATAAACCCTATTATATCTTTATATAATTGCAAAAGATGAAAATGTGAATCACAAATATCAACAATGAAAAATTCACTCTCACAATCATGTAATGAAGTTCAATATCTTGGCTCAAAATGTATAATTTAGAGAACAAAGTCATCATAACTAAGATTTTGATTTGCTCCATTGTTGGTTGCTCTTCAAAGTAACAAACTATGAAAGAACAATAATGATATGATGCAATGCTAAAGATAAATGCTCAAAGATAAATGATACCTATGCTTGATAAATGACAATGATAATGCTCGACAATGCTTGAATACTTGAATGCTTGATAATTCTTGAATACTTGATAATGCTCGAATGCTTGATTATGCGTGAATGTTTGAATGCTTGATAATGCACAAATGTTTGAATGCTTGATAGTGCTTAATAATGCTTGAATGCTTGATAATTCTTGATAATGATTGATAATGATAAGAGCGCTAGAGAGATTTTTGATAATAAAAGTGCTAGGGAGATTTTGACAATAAAAGTGCTAGGGGGTATGAATGAAATAAAAATTTTATTTATATGCTTCACTTAACATTTGATCAACGGTGGAGATGGATTTGCAAGATCATCGAATAGTAAAATTCAAGATAGGATAAGACCTATATTTTGAATTTTGAAGAAAGAGGGAATTAATTCAAATGATAGCTTGGAGAAATAAATAAATATTAATTAATTTTTTTTATTTTAAAAGACAATACTTAATTTAAATAAACTATTTTAATTTATTTAAAAGAGGAGTGTTAATTAAACAATTTTTGAAAATTGTTTAATTATAGAGGAAAAGGTTTAATTTAAGTAAATTATTTTTAATTTTTTAAAAGAGAAGGTTAGTTAAACTTAATTTTTTAAATTATTTAATTATAGAAGACCAAAGATAAATTGAATTTTAATTTCATTAATGCTAGAGGGAAAATGATAAGAGATGAATTAATTAAAAATGTTTAATTATTATAGATGGGAAGAGGAAAAGTTAGCTTAATTAATATAGATAGAAGAAATGATAAGGATAATGATGAAATGAAAAGATGAAAATGCATTAGCCATTTTTAGGTGTCTACATTTTCCCCCTCTTTGAGACAATGTGTTTTATAACATTGTTTCAAAGCAAAAGTGATGATATTCCCCAACATGCCCTAACGAACCATGGGATGGAGGATATGATGCCTCCTCGAGAGATTGACTAGAAAATAGGTCTCAAGTCAATCTCATGACATGAAGAATTATTTATGATGATGACGATGATGATTTATTATGACCATACATACATACATACATACATACATACATACATCATATATATATATATACTATGATTTATGATATATAATGAATGTTATGATTTATGATATAGGATTATGATGCACATGTTATGTTTATGATATTATGATGCATACTAACACTTGTGAATGTAGCGAAATCAATCTCCACCAAGGATCAAATATCAAAATGAAACTTATAAAGAGGAGATGCAACAAAAAGATGATATGCAAAGATGCAAAGCAAAAAACAAAGAAAAGCAAGGCACATTGTTACTTTAAAGAGGAACAAGTAGCAAGTGGACAAAGCTTGTCATTTTACCCAACTTGCATACACATAACACGCATACAAACATGAAACGAAGGAAACTCATCTCTAAACCCAAGCTACTCTAAGCACATTAAGATATAGGCCTTCATCAAGCAAATGGGAGACAAAAGAAAGTCAAACATGCCAATAAAGACACTCATGCTATGACCCAAGCTGCTCTAAGCATATTAAGGTAGACTTTCATCAAGCAAATGAGATAGAAAATATAAAACCGAGAAAGCAAAAGAAAAGAAATTGAGAAACAAAATCAACATCCAACATATCTCTTGCCAAAAGATAAGCCCAAATTTGATAGATAAGGTCCATTGTAGGAAGGATACATTTGTTCAGACCTTAGATTTGTTTTGATAATGTCCATCATAAGAAAGATAATTTCGTTAGGACATGAAAATGTTTTGATAGTTATACTGAAAGATAGGCAATGAGCTATGTAAGACAAAGATTTAGCTTAATAGTTGAAATTCATTTTGTTCATGCTTTTTGTTAAAGCTTAATGTTTTAATATTTTCATATGATCTTAAGATACAAAAATCCAACCCAAAACCAAGGTCAAGGCACAAGGTGCCCCCAACTAGGTAAAGGAAACTAACATGTGTAAAAGACATGAAAACAATAGATATGAACAACCAAGCCATGGTGGACAAGGAAGAAGGATATGAAAATAGTTAAATGATAGGTGAATGAAGTGCAAAGAGGCTAATGAGATGGAATGCAACAATGATGGAACTAGTATGAAAAAACTACTAGGATACCTCAAGGGTCAAGCATAAAAAATATTAAGACAAATGCTATTAATAGGCTCTTCCAAAGGTTCTCCTTCAGGTGTATCAAGTTTATAAGCTCTAGAACCATAATTTCCAATAATAACGAAGGGTTTCAACCAATTAGCTTCAAAATTTCCTTTCTTGTATCTATCTTGTTGATTCTTTTGATTCTCTTTTAGGACCAAGTCTCCAATCTCAAACCTTTAACTTTTGATCTTTTTGTTATAGCTATGACAAAGACAATTTTATAAGCTTGTAAGTGATTTAATCCATTAAGACGCCTTCCATCCAATAAATCAAGCTCATGTAATCTAGATACTCAATACTCTTCTTCGCTAATGACATTCTTTAAGGACACCCTTAAGAGGGGAGATCAACCTCAATAGGCAAAATAGTTTTGGTTCCAAAGACTATGGAATACATAGTGGCTCTTGTAGGTGTGTGAATACTAGTGTGATAAGCCCATAAAGCAGGGTTAAGTTATAAATTCCAATCATGACTAGCTTCATTGATCGTTTCCTTAAGCATTTTCAATATAGTTTTGTTTGAGGCCTCAAATTGACTATTACCTTGTGGATAATAAGGAGTGGAAAAATGATGTTGGATATGGAATTGGTGACAAAGATCAAAAACATCTTTATTTTTGAAAGGCTTTCCATTGTATGTAATGATAGAATGAGGGATACCATAGTGACAAGTGATATAGTGTAGGATAAATTTGGCTATTTTATTTTTGGTAATATTGGATAATGGAACGACTTCAACCCACTTCGTAAAATACTTAGTGGCGGTGATAATGAACATATAACCATTGGATGAGGGGGGGTGGTTTTTTCCTATGAGGCCGAGTCCCCATTATGAAAAAGGCCAAGGAGTATTTATTGGTTGTAACTCTTAGGTGGGTGCATGAATCAAATCTCCATGTTGTTGACATTGACAAAACTTCTTAGAAAATTGTTGTGCACCTTGTTCCATAGTTGGCTAATAATGTCTAGTTCTTAACAATTTTTTGACAAGGGTAGGTCCACTAGAATGAGCCCCACAAATACCTTCATGTACCTCATGTAAGGTAGTTTTAGCTTATTCCGAGTTTAGACACCTAAGGAGGATACCATCAAGACTCCTTCGATAAAGGGTATCACCAAGGATGAAAAAATGTGAAGATTGACAAACAAATGTTTTCTTTCGAGCACTAGATAAGTTAGGTGGAAGAGTACCATCATGTAGATAGGTGCAAATAGATCATCATACCAAGGATAATTAGGACCAACAAGTTCACACACCAGTTTAGATTCAGGAATATCAAAAGCTATAATCAAAAGTTTCTCTACCAAAAAATCACAATGATGAGTGTCATGATGCATGTCCAAGAGAGATTCAATAGTAGCCATAACATCAAAAGCTCTGATATTTTCCCTTGGGATTTGTTCAAAAATGATAGTTGAAAATTATTGTATAAGATTGTCTACCATCCTCTTGTAGGGGAGAATTTTTTTGTCATTTATTTGATAATCATCATTCCCTTGTCGTATAACCAATTGTGAATCTCCAAAAATATGAAGTTCCTTTATTTTCTAGTGAATTGACATTCTAAGACCAATGATTAAAGCTTCATATTCTGCAATGTTATTTGTGCAAGGGAAAGCAAGTCTATATGAATTTGGGATACAATCACCTTGTGGAGTGATAAAAAGAATTCTAGCCCTAGATCCATGTCGAATGTGAGAGCCATCAAAATATAACTTCCACAAATGTAACTCTCATATGAAAATCTTGAACTAAGTGGATGATCTACATCTAAAAGTGCATCCGCTAATTGATCTGCAATTATTTGTCCTTTGATAGCCTTATGATCCACATACTCAATGTCAAATTCACTTAGGATCATAAGCCATTTTGCTATTCGACTAGTTAGAGCAGCCTTAGATAAAAGGTACTTTAAAGAGTCAACTTTAGAGATGAGCTTTGTTTGATGATTTAGCATGTAGGGTCTCAATTTTTGTGATGCAAAAGTAATGACTAGAGATTCCATTTCTATTGGAGTGTAATTAATCTCATATCCAACCAATATATGGCTGATATAATAAATAATTCTCCCCTTTATAGTATCATCATGTTTTGTGAGGAGAGATCCTAATATAGTTGTAGGAGCCGAGATATACAGTAACAAAGGTTTCCCTTGAATAGGTGACATCAAAATTGGAGGTAAAGCCAAATAATCCTTTAATTTTTGAAAGGCTTGTTGACACTTCTCATCCCACTTAAAAATGTGAAATTTAAATGCAAAAGATAAGTGAAAGGTTGACATTTGTCTACTAGTTGAGCTATGAAATGCCTAATTGATTGAAGTTGCCCTTGAAGGCTACACAATTGCTTTAGATTAGTTGGATGAATATCAATTATAGCTTCAACTTTAGTGGGATCCACTTAAATGCCTCTATGGGAAGTAATATACCCAAGATATTTTCTAGAAGTTACACCAAAGACACTCTTTTTTGGATTCAATCTCACTTTATATTCTTCCAATCTATCAAAACTAACTGCAAGGATAGCTAGATGAGAATATTGCATGACTGATTTTTCGAATAGATCATCCACATTATATTCCATGATACTATGAAAAAGGTAATGAAATATTGTTGTCATTACTCTTTGATAGGTAGCCCCTACATTCTTTAAACCAAAAGGCATAACATTCCAACAAAATTTTCCCCAAGGGAAAGTGAAATTTATTTTATCTTGATCTTCAGTGGTGATACAAACTTGATTATAATAAAAAAATCCATCCATTAGGATAATATTTCATGCCCAACTGTTAAATCCACAATCATGTCTATGTTGGGTAGGGGAAACTAATTTTTAGGGCATTCCTTGTTTATATCTCTAAAATATGTGCATATATGGATGCCCCCAATGGGTTTGTTAATTGGAACTAGGTTGGAAACCCACTCATGATAGTCAATAGTTTTAATGAATCTAACAACCAACAATTTTTGAAGCTCAACCTTGACTAGTAAGGCTACTTGAGGATGCATCTTACAAAGCTTCTGTTTTACTAATTTTGCATTAGGAAAAAATGTTAAATGATGAATTGCCAACTTGGGGTCAAGGCTTGGCATGTCTGCATAAGACCAAACAAATTTTATAGTTCTATTTTTAAAGAATCCCATGAAGTCATCATTCTCTTGTTGTGATAGAGATGATGCAAAATATGTGAGCTTAGGATTTTTTAGTTGTTCCCATTCTTCTTGTGACTGTTCTATCAAGATAGAGGATGTTTCATGATACATAGGCATGGTCAAGGTTCCCATTTTCTTCTTCAAATAATGATAGATCATGTTTTCCCTTAGAGGTTTATGATATTTAATTGTTTGTTGTGAGTGATAGGTTTTGAAGTTTCACCAAATATGCTTTCTCATTAAGCTCAATAACAAAACTAGCCTTATGATCTCCCAAAGGTATTGTTTCTTTTAATTCCACAAATTTCACAATGGCCTCATCATTTTGGAATGTATCTAGAATTGGATGACCTAATTGATCCCAATCTATAAGTTGAGGATAAATAAGTGAAAGCTCTTTATATTGTGATGATGGGGAGGTAAATGATATGGTGGATAAGGTGCAAATGGAATGTTCTTGAAATAGATTTGTGATATGTATGGAGTCTTGAAAGGTATCCTTATTAGGAGTTTAAACCATTGGAGAAGCCTTCGTACCTTTAGTTAGACTAGACTTTAGCTTGAAAGTTATCTCACTATGAGAATCATGTCCAAGTCCTTCATTATGCCTTCTTGTGATAGATATAGGCTCAATGATTCCTTGTTATTGATAGCCTAGGCCTTACCTTGATAACCCATGTTCCTAATTATGTAAAGGCCTTTAGAATAGTTTTTCATAGGTAGAATAGGTACATGATCTTCTTCATCCTTATATAACCGTGTTGAGATATCATCATCTACAATGTTTTCTTTTTCTAATTCACCCCAACACAAGAATGTGGTAAATTTAGATTTGACAACCATAGTTGATATATCTTGCATAGGTTTAGGTATACCATATGTTTTAGGTGAAAGATGAAGTTGGCCCTCAAAGAAAGCTTTCTTCATGTTATATTATGCCACAACACAACTTATGAATCCAATATTGCAAAGTAATTGAACACTACATACTCTAGGAAAAGGTAGGAACATGCAATATTATCATGTTCCCAAGCCTGCAAGACAAGAAACCACAATGCAAAGAAATATGGAGCAATCTCATTTCTCCTAGAAAACCTTCTTCACAGGAAACACACTATCAAACACAACTTCCACTGCCACACGATCCAAAATCTGAAACTCTAGATATGGTACCTCTAAACACCTCTGATCAACACATCCAAACCACATAAGCATATCTTCAATCATGAAGAAATGTGGAGCACAACAATAAACACACCTATGTCACACTGCACACTCTTTTATTCAAATTTTCTCAAAAGAACTTAGAAACCAAGTGAACCAGCTACATCAACAACACCACAAAAAAATCTACAACATCTACAACACCTACTCAGTCCCACAAACACTTCTCAACATGACCACACTAGAGGCTGACATCAAATCACAACACTAATTCCAACATAGTGCAACAATCTCCAACAATCTCCCTAACCATACTGGAGGTTGACATTAATGACAACACCAACAAATCTCCAACAAAGATAACCTTTAATTTCAAAACCTAATCTTTGATGCTCGATGAAATTTATTTGAACCATATCGAATATCGATGATTGGATGCATGCATTAATAATTAAGATCTTTAGAAATAAGAGGTAATCTATACACCTAAATCAAAATGTTCGATGATAGTCTAGTTACTAAGAGGTATTTATTAGAATTGGATAGTAAGATTCTCCCTTAAACTATTATACCTAACAAGAAGTAAGGAGTAATCAAAAGGCTCGACCCTTGACTCCCAAAAAATCATCATAATGAACATATACTTTGCAAAATCAATGTTCAGATCAATTTTTTTAATTTATTAGTACTTTTGGTAAGTGGTAAGAGGTATGACTAATGCTCGATCCCCAATAAACTTGAATATTTTCTTAAGTATTATTTTAAAGGGTATTTTATCATAATGCAATCAGAGTCACTCATCTTCCAAGCACATAAGAGATGTTATTTCATGAATTTTGATTATTTCCTTTAAAGTTCTTGATGGATGATATTTTCATATGTAGGTGACATGCCTAAAGAAGATGTAGATATGAATTATAAATATAAAGGCTATCATTCTCATTCTAGAATGTTCTCTTCATACTCAAAGATTGGAGATATTGATCTAGGGAACATAAACATGGATGAATTTTATAGAAGGATCCATAATGAAGTTGAGAGGATAGTTAAATCCATCTCTCTAGCCAACTCTAGGTTCGTGTAAGCATCTACGTTTTCAGTTTCAGTACAATCTCCTGAACTAGTATTGACTTGTGCTCAATACTATGATCACAAGAACAAGAGGATACTAAGTCCATATAGAGAGGTGATCCTAAACACTAGCTCTAACATGATTGAGAAAGTATTTAGGATCCCTACCTCCTCTATATATGAACCCATTAATATGAAGAAAGCAATGGACTAATTTGGAAAGAATGAAACAAGCTATCTAAACCTAGTTGATACCTAAATGTTGTTCAACCATGGAAGAAGGCACTCAAAATGGCTAGGGTACAATATATGAGTGAATTCAAGGAGGATATCAAAGATCGGAT
The DNA here is from genome assembly GCA_007258455.2 of Sequoia sempervirens. NCBI lineage: Eukaryota > Viridiplantae > Streptophyta > Pinopsida > Cupressales > Cupressaceae > Sequoia > Sequoia sempervirens. The sequence continues at coordinate 54,624,301 of VDFB02168118.1, forward strand.
CACACTTTTAAGTAGAGTGCATGTTTATCCAAGTGCTAGAGACTTCCACCCTTGGATGTGTTGCTTCATGTTGCTCATTATAGATGATAATAAAGTTGATTAGGCTACAATAATTAGTGATACCCTTCATGATCAACTTAAAGATGTGCTACATAGTATGAAGTTTTACATCAATTCTTATCTTGTCTACTTGCTAGCCTACCAAGAAACCTTCCCAAGACTCACAAGACAAGGATCCAAATAGCTAGGAGAGGTCAAAATTTATGAACACTACCCATAGAGTTGAATGCAAGTAACAAAAAATATTGTGTGGTGAATGATAAATTTGTCTATGCTATCATTAGGCAACTAGAGAATGTTTTTTTCCAAAATAATCTCTTTGGAGGCCATGAAAGAACTCAAGAATTAGGGGAATTGGTACATCCAATTCAAAATATTTACATAAATTAGAGTGGTTGGTTTCCACAACGCCCACCTCAAACTCCCAAGATATCCTTTTGATAAGATAATCTTGTTGGAGTTGTGCAGACAAGTTACTAATATAGACAAATAAATTATTGGTAAAAACAGGTCAAGGTATGCTTTCCCTATAAAGACAAGTGTATACTCTTGTGCCAATATACAAAATGCTAAGACTGTAGAGATGAAGTTGGAAATATGCATAATGAACTTGTACAATGATCCAAGAGCTAAATTTGATCCCATTGGAAATATTAGCAAGGTCATTGGCTCATTATTCAAGCATGAGCCTACTTTATAAGACCATTGGGAAAATTGTGAGGAAGAATTCAAAGAATGAAATACTACTATCGCTTGATAGTAGATATGATGAAAGCTTGTGGCCAAGGTACCTAAGGACCTAAAAGAAAATGCAAAAGTTCTAGATCCCATCTATACTGGCCAAGGATTTTTTAATCAACCAATCTTCAATGTGGATTTATCCATCACAGAAGATGATATCATTAACACAAATGTAGAAAGTGTGAAGGCTTGTTCAGATAGGTGGTTAATATCTCCATTTCTTATGATGGAGTTACCAAAGCTTCAACCTCAAAAATAGAAGTCTAAGACAAGTGAAGTTTCATCTATTGCTACTAAAAATAAACAAAAACCATCTTCTGTAGCATTTGGATCAAGGACAAGGAAGGAAAAGGAAAGAATTGATATAGAAACTAGTGAAGAAGATGTTGAGGAAAAAATTCCTCTAACAAGAAAAAGGAGTAAGACTTCATCTCAAAATACATCTATGCAAAGGACTAGTTCACCCACTCCATCTTCTCCTCCACACGAATATCCTTTAGCATCCCCTTCTCCAAGTCTTCCACACTGAAACCCTACTTCATCTCCTCTATCTCCCCCACAACATTATCCATCTCATGTCTCTCCAAGTCCTCCTCCACCATCTCCACCACACTCTGCTCCTCAAGTACCTACTTCTCCAATTCCTCTAGCTCTTCCCTCTCCACATTATAATCCTCTTCCTCCTCCCCAAGAACATGAACTACAAGTACAAGAGGAAGAAGTATAGAATAAGGAGGTAGTTGAGAAAGAATAAATAAAAAAAGAATACATTTAGGAAAAATAAGTGGTGATAGAAAGGATTGAAGAAGGAGAAATAGAGCTTGCCAGATAAATTCACACTCAAGATAAAATAAGAAGAGAAAGAGAAGTAGGCATGGAGAGTGAGAGAAATGAGGCAGAGCAAGAAAAAGATAATTCCCAAGCCTCACACAATAGTGAGGTTATTTCTTCTCCTCTACATGAAGTATCTTCAAACATCCTTGTTAGATATCCAAATTTGTACCCCTATGCCGAGTTGTGAAAGAACTCAACAAATTTGGACTAACATGGGACTACTTTCAGGTTGTGGGTATCCTATTGTGAAAGTAGACCTCCAAATTATGGGTTGGCTCCCCTTTTGATGTCACCTAAACTAATGATTTCAAGAGGAAAGAGTAAAAAGATTCATGAAAATGAACTTAACTAAAAACTTAAAAGGGTGATACACCAAAAAACTAACTAAGACATGTAAACAACTTACACACATTCAAAACAATGAAAAAACCTAGTTCAGATAGCTCATTTTCTACATGCATTCTTGCATAAGTAATTTATAAGGAGGTTTTAAGCAAAACTCTTAGAAGGAAAAGATTTCAAAACTAACATTTTCATTTACTAACACAGCTTATAACCTACAACAATACACTCTTCTGCTAAACAAGTTCTTAACAATGAGATAAAACTACAAGGAAAACTAAATTTCATAAGTAATTTTATCCATTAACTGCACACAATAAAACATGAAATGAGAAGGCAAATATTTAATGTCATTGATTCAAAGTACTCAACTAGTATACAAGTCCATCTCTGAGTTACAATATTGCTCTTGTTGAAAAGATAACTCCAAAAACCAAGCTATCACTTCGTTGGAAAGAAAGAACTAACTTCAATAACAAAGATTGAAGTTACTTAAGAAAAAATTCAAACAACTCTCCCACACAAGTCCATCTAGAAGGTTATGGTTGGATGCAACAGAAAGGCCAAAAAGAACCTTCTAAAATCACTCCAAACTGTCCTCCAAATGAAGCAAGGTCAAGCCAAGACCATAGTCACACTAAAAATGTGACAAAAATTCCTCCAAATAGTCTCTTCCCTCCAAAAACAATCAAATATAGCCCTCAATACATTTCTCATGTTTGCCAGTCATCATTTGTCTCCAAGAGATTTGACCCACACTTTTTGTGCTTTTGCAAAAGCACAAAACTCCAATTTGCATTTAAAATAATAATTCGATTAAGTGATAAATAATAACAACACTTAATCAAACTATTTTACATTTTAAAAAATAATGCAAAATAAAGGGCCCCACCACCTTGGATTGCATCAACATTTGCATTATAAATAACATTAAATAAAGTGATTTGCAAATCACTTAAATAATGTTTTACAATTGAATAAATGCAAAAATGAATGATAAACTCCAAATTCTTGTAAAAACATTTAAGCTAACTCAAAACTCCCAAGGCATTTGATCAAATTTAATTCACCCCTATCTCTGCATTTCAAATCCAAAAGTGACTTATGACTATTACTTGGTCAACAATTTTCAAATATATGCAAATTGGTCAATGTGAAAGAACTCTATGTAAGAGGTCATAAGGAAACTCCAAAGTCTTTGGAAGGTATTGTATTTTTCAAAAGATAATGAAAAAGCACCAAGGCATAGGGTTGGTCTTCAAAATGAAATTCAAGACAAAATTGCTTAAGTTTGAAAAATGCCACACAAGGCAAAATTGCCTAAGGCAGAAAACTTCACCTCTAAGCCCACATAGCACATTAAATGGTTCTTTGCAATTTTAAAACACAAGGTAAAAATACCTTGGTTAGCCTCCATAGGGTTTCAAACCCTAAAAAAAATCAATGGAAAAAAGAAAAAGTTAATTCATTTGCCATCGAGCCTTCTAGAGAGCTCTTCTGCCGCCATGGGGTTTCTAGGGTAGCACTCTGCAGATGATTTGTTGTCATTTCTGGCTGATTATTTTATGAAATCTTATGATTCCTCACTGGAAGAATGAGGTAATGTGTTTTTTCTCAACAAAACTAGTTTTTTCCCATCTTTTGAAATCCATTTCATGAGTTAAAGCTATGACCATAAGCATTTTCTGATCATTTTTGTTGCTTTATTTCTCTCTATGGTTATTATATATGCTTTCAACTGCCATTAATGTGACTTCCTGAAGCTAAAATGGAAGTTGTCGAACCCCAATCCAAATACCCGCAAAACACAACAAAAGAACACATTATGAGATCACATGCAAGTAAGAACAAGGATTCCCCATGAAATCCATTAGAAAAGTTTAAAATAGGAAATGAAACAAGAATGAAATGAGAGAACAATAAAGCAAGCTAAATCCTATTGAAGACAATGCAAACTCTTGATCCCTTGGGGGAATTGGTGCCAATTTGATGTGAAAATTGGTCCTTTCCCAACTCCTATGATGCAAGCTTGATGAATTTTGATGAATGATCCACTTTGATGAAGAATGATGAGTGCCTCAAGACAAAAATCTGCATAACCTAGCTACAAATTCGGAAATATGGATGAAGATTGCTAAATATTTGAGCATAGTAAGTTTACTCAAATTGTGGATGATAGAATGAGGAGATTAACCTCTTATTTATAGAATGAGAAGATGGAAGAATGTCCAAAATAGAGTAATGTGGAACTAAGAATTAGCCAATGAAAAAGTGCCACTTGTCAATGGGTGAATGGATGGAGGATGTGCAAGTTTTGAAGAATGTGTCAATAAATGCATATATTTGAATTTTGAAATTGTTGAAATGACATGCAAGAGGGAAAGAAGGTGCTTTGAATGCCACTTGGCTCAAGGCAAAGGACTTTGTAGGTGGAGTAAATGCCTTGTTGGAAGGGCAAAGTCCACTTGGATTTTGAATTCAAACTTGAGGAATATTCCTTAAAAGATGCCTTGTTGAAGAAAATAGAAATTTAATAAATCAAATAACTCTATTTTCATGTGCAAGTTGCAAAAGCTAGAGGATGGGACATGAGAGGAAAATAGATTGATCAAGGTTAATTAATTTAATGAAGGGGTTAAATGATGTGACCTATTTGATTTAAATTTGTGGATTTATTTAAATAAAAAATGAGAAGAATGTGATAAAAAGATTAATTAAATAAGGACTTTTGATTTATTTAATTAAAAGAGATGATGTTAGATTAAAATAAATAATGTTTTAATTTATTTAATTTAATAGATAGACTTTAGAGATTTAATCAAATAAAATTAATTATTTAATTAAATAGGATAATTAGATCAGAATGATTAATTTAACTATCAAGAAATGATGACTTAATTAGATAACTGACTTATTTAATTAAGAGAAGAATATTGATGAATTTAATCAGATAGAGGCATTTGATTAAATGGTTAGACCAAAGGATGATTCAAGATGAAACAATGTTAGTGGTCAGGATCAAATGTCCCATGTCAATCAATACATTTTACGTGTCTACAAAAGCTTTTCAAGAGTGAAATGCTTGCATAATCAAAGAAAAGCAAGCAAATTGGGCTCAGGTAAATTCTTACCTGATAAATACTTCATCTTCTTCTCAAATTTTTGCATATCTTGCTCAAACTCGAGCTTCTATACTGAAAGAATGAAGCAAAAAATGTTTATTTTCCTCAGTATGTGAACTTTGAAACAAAACCCAAAGTGTTTTTGTATCTTGTGAAGAAAAAAAAGATACCTTCAAGCCGTGACCATGAAAGTGTAATGGGTTTTGTTGCATTTCAATTTTTGACAGAGGGTTTGAAACCCATCATGGAACTTGTGCTTTCATCAAGAAGAACAAGTATTTTCTTTATAGTTTTTTCTGTATTCGAGTTTTGATTAAAAACCCCAAGTGGGTTTGCATATTCATGAAGAAAAAGACTTCTTGGGCTGTGACCATGAAATTGAACTGGTTTTTTTTATGAAAACCTATATTTTGATCATCTTGGAAAAGAACCCCCTTCTTATTTCTTCTACCATCTCTGAATCTACAATTTTAAAACAAACCCAGATGGGTTTTGCATTTTGATAAGAAAAACCTAATTTTTACTAGGCCACCAATATGAAAATGAACTAGGTTTTTCACATTCTCTGTTTTTCTTGCATTTTTTGTTTGTCATTTCAAGGAAAACACAATTCTGAAGCATAGATTATTGTTAGACCTGTATAAGCAATGCATTCTTATTTTGAAGATCTATTGTAGCCATGTCTTGTGACTTCAACAACTTCCTATCTTTTCATGCTAAATATATACCTATTATCACAATCTCTTTCACCTTACCTTGTCATGACTTTTAAATAGTCATTTTGTGCTTGAGTCCACTGTCTACAACACCAACCAGTCATGATTATGTCTCCTATGAGATGGTTGTCATGCATATTTTTTTGACTGTGAATAGAACCATGGAATGTCAAAACCATAGACATATGGAGATGACCCTTGTTTTGCATTGAATCTCCAAGTTGGCAATGATTTGAGTAGGGATCCTACTACCAATCATGACAGCCCAATAGTATACCTTTGGCATTATACATTGAAAGAAAAACAAGAAATGATAGATTGCATTATTTATTTTGGCTTGATGAAAGTCATAGATAAAATCATGCAAACAAATGTCATAATATGCATTGGACGACTGTCCCTTGTTCTTTTACTTTGAATTTGCTTCTCCACCCATTGTTGTTTACACTAGAACATGCTTCTAAAATTGCAATTGTTGTTTTGTTCAAAGATTCAAGTAGATAATTTTTTACAATGTAATCTTGAATCTATGACATGATAGGAGTTGTAATATGCATTTTGTTATGACTATGAGAGGGAATTTTTGGTCATCATGTGACTATGTGGTTGTCTTTTTGTATGACTAGTTGTTCCTTATTGCCTCATGACATGCATACTTTATCCTTAAATGAAAGGAATTGAGGCTCATTGAAAGACAACAACCCACTTGACCATTTGAAAAGAAACAATATTGAAAGGATGATATTCATCTTGGATACAAAATAAAAGATGTTCAGTACCTTTTTCCATTCAAGTTGAGAATCTCTCACTATTTGGTCCTTCATGTATGGTTACTTGATGTCTCTGGTAGCTATTTGAATGTCTCCTTCATTGCAAATTGTATTACATCACTTTATTGTTAGTATCTCCTTCCAATGCTTTCAAATGCTCAATGTTGGAATCCTCTGTGAAACACATTTCCTCCAAATAGTCTTTTACAATGATCATGCTTGGGGCTGCCCCACTTTGTTTATTGTTGTTTGGAATGCATTACATTCATTGTGACTGACATCATCACAAGTTGATATCAAATGGTTGAACTAATACAGATGGCTACTTCACATGTTTGCTTGGTTTCATCTCCCACTGTTTGATTCCTTTATGTGTGGTCTCCACTGGAAACAAGGAGGTATATGGCTGATCATTTTTCCATGATTGCAATGCTTCTATCATAGATGATTTCCCATTGATCATTGTTGTCTTGTAGCATCAAATGACTACTCCAATCTTCATGATTTCCCTAACAATTGCTTGCTACCCCCCCTAAGGTTTGTTACTTAGTCTTCACAATCATCTAGGTCCCTTTGATCTTTGTGCAACAAGCTAACATCATATCCTCCTCATCTCTCAATGCTCATTGTGGCTATCCATGTTCTTGCTTTGAGTGATATTTGTCACTCTTTGTCATATCATTGTTCACTTATCCTTGCATGCTATGATGCTCATAACACATATGAATGCATCTTTAATGAAGTTTATGCCCACCATTTTAGATTCATAGCCTGCTCATTGTATTTTGGAAATGATTGATAGCTCTAACTTGAAACCAAGAAAGTTCCCCTTGTTTCCCTGTAGCATGCACTCAATGTTGTTGTCCTCTTATCCACCCAAGACTACCCTTTGTAAACTTTTAAAAGTCATCGTTATACTCACCTAGCATCATGGCCTTGGCTTCAAAAATGAGTTTCATCTCTATGTTTCATGATTGTTTAATGAATATCAATACTCACTACCATTCCTTTTGCTTTAATCCTACTGGAAAGACGTGTCATTTATGATGGTGACTTGAAAGTTCACCATCCTAAGTGATGTGTTCTTGTTCAATAGGGTTGAAGTGAGATGAATTGGACTGTGTCTTTCATGCAACAATGCATGACTATCCTTGTTCCTTCTTGCTGCCCCATATGATTCATGTGTTGGAATATGTGCCTCAATCCTTATTGACATGAAACTCTTTTGAAGGAAAAGTCGGTGTGACATCATGGATGTCTGGCCAACTAACTGTTATGAAGCTCTTGAAATGTTCATATCACTGTGATAGGGTTGATGTCTTGCTGACAAGTCTATTGTTGTGACCTTGTGTGTTCACTATGACTTTTTGGCAAATGGAGATCTTTGGGTGACAGTTGATCTTGTCAGGCTAACGCTAGGGCTTCGATGAGATGTCCCAATGAGTATGTAATGTCTCACCGACAAAGGCTGCTTTTGGGTGTCAAAGTGAATGTTAGAGTAACACACGGATCTTTGGGGAGAGGTCTCATCAAAGAAGGTAAGTCTCGCCAATGGGAGTATTGTCTTGGTCCATTTGCAGTGACAAAAGACTTCGCTGAGAAGTCTTGGCGACTTGAATAAGTCACGGCGATAGACTTCAGGATCACATGGGGTGCTCGGAGAAAGGTCACGGCGAAAGGAATAAGTCTTGCCAACTCAGTAAGACTTGGTGATGCTTGATGAAAGGTCTCAACGACTTGGATAAGTCTCGCCGACTCGGGATAACAAGGTGTGCTCAGAGTAACCTCTTAGCGAAAACAATAAGTCTTGCCGATAGCGAATGTTCATCGATGTAACATGAAGTGGCCAGTGGAAAGTCTTGGCAAGAACGAGGTGTCTTGCCAATAGTATAACTCATCGTTGTGACTTGTGACTTCAATATGAGTCTCATCGAAGTGCGATATTCATGCTGAATGGCTCACGCTGGCATGACTTGAAGTTTTCGTTATGAGGTCTTGGCGATCTGTAGAAGTCTTGGTGATGGAAAAGTAGAGATCGATATGACTTACAAGCATCTGTAAAACGTCTTGCCGATGGAGAAATATTTTGCTGACATAAGCGTATTGAATGTCGATGGACTTGGTATGACTCATGGTGTTCGTTGAAACCTCCTGCCGACTGTTGAGACTTATGCCGATACTGTTATGAATACTTTGTGGCATCGGGGAGACACTGTTAAGTGTCTCACCGATATGCCAACAAAGTTTGATCTCCTTTGACTATTTGACCATCCTATGTGGCATCCTGCTGGACCAATCAGAGGAAGCGGATTTCAAACGGATGACGGTTGGATTTTTGCATTAGTTGCAATGCTGGAGAAAAACTACATGCAAGGAAAAATCTGAAAAGGCATGGAAACTTTCTTTGATGGAGCATTGGCAGATAAGGATCAACAAGATGATAAAATTAGAAGGTGTTAAGAATTCTACAAGGAGTTCTTTCGAGTTGTTGAGAGTATTTTTTGTGAAAGAGATTGAACAGTGAAACTACTGTGAAATACCAGAGAGTTGTCTTTCTGATTGTATGTAATTTATTTGTTACTGTAATATAAAGAGATTCAACTTGGTGTGGTGGGTTTTTTCCCGATAGGGTTTTCCCACGTAAATTTGGTGTTCAATTTGTCTTTGTGTATTTGTTCTATTTCTAAAAATATTTCATGTGTCTCTTAATTAGATTGTAATTTGAAAATTAAAAGCCCTGCATTGCATTCTTCCCTATGGATTTGACGTTAGGAAAGTGTTTCCGCACCTCTGCTTTCCTTACAAGTGGTATTAGAGCCTGGCCAGTTGTGTTATCCTTGTGAGTGGGTTGGGTTTTTTGTGTCAATTCTTTTTCAATGGGAGTCTAGTAGAGGTTTGTTAATTTAATTACAGATTAAGATGGCAAGCACATCCGAAAAGATGGAGATAGAGAAGTTCAATGGTAGCAACTTTGAGTTGTGGAAACTCAAAATGGAAGATCTGTTAGTAGACCGAGATCTTTGGACTGTTGTGTCTGGAACAATGCCTCAAGGCATGAAGCAAGAGGATTGGGACCTGGCAGATAGAAAATCAAAAGGGCTGATAAGGCTCTATTTAGCTGACTCTGTTCTTTTGAACGTGCATGAAGAAAAGACTGCAGCCTCTTTGTGGACAAGACTAGGTGCTATTTATCAGGGAAAGTCCTTGGTGAACAAGCTATTCTTGAGGAAGAAGTTGTACAACTTGAAGATGTAGGATGGAGTTGGTGTTGCTGATCACTTGAATGCTTTCAATATGTTGATTGCTTAGTTAGCATCTATTGGTGTGAAGATAGAAGAAGAAGATCGCTGCATGCTACTGTTATGTTCTTTTCCTGATTCGTGGGATCATCTAGTGATGGCTATTGGGAGTACAACATCCACATTCAAGATGCAAGATGTTGTTGGTTCTTTGTTATTAGAAGAAATGAGAAGGAAATCTTCTGAGATGGAAAAAGAGGCTCTGGCTGTCAGAGGTAGATCAAAGGAGAAAGGCAAGAAGAAGGACAAGAAATCTAGATCAAAATCAGAAGGGAGATCAAAGTCTCTCAGCAAGAAGTCCAAGGTGAAATGATGGAATTGTGGACAACCTGGTCATGTCTGAAAGGACTGCAAGGAGGAGAAAAAGAAGAAGAACTCTTCTGGCAATGATTCTTCTCAAAGTGATGCAGATGCCTTCATTGTAGCTTTGGCTACACGGGCATCAGATGATGTCTGGTTGATTGATTCTGGAGCATCTTTCCACATGACATTTCATAGAAACTGGTTCACAAAGTATGAAGAATACAATGGTGGAAAGGTGTACTTAGCAAGTGATTCATCTTTGGAAATTGTTGGTCGTGGAAGAGTCAGAATTCAAGTCCCTAATGGAAGAGTGAAGGGAATCAATGATGTGATGCATATACCAGGTCTGGCTCGAAACCTACTTTCTGTAAGTAAGCTGAATGATATTGGAGTGTAGGTCACGTTCTCTGGAAATGGCTGCAAGATGACTAAAGGCTCTATGGTGCTAGCTAGGGGTGCTCGAATTGGTACTCTGTACAAGCTGGATGCACTGGCTATCCAATGCAACAGTGTCTCTGCAAAGTCACTTAAGGCTGCTCACGAAGAAAAGAAAGAATTTTTTTTTGATGGTGTAAACTCCATGGAGGTTAAACTTCCAATAGAGAAGACTATGCTTTGGCATCATAGGCTAGGCCACATTGGTGAAAAAGGTTTAAAAACCTTGAAAAATAAAAACCTAGTAGAAGGGCTTGAAGATTGTAACCTTGAATTTGAATTTTGTGAACATTGCATATATGGAAAGCAGCACTGTGTTTCATTCTATTCCAGTCCTCACAAATCTTCTAGTTTGCTTGATTATATTCATTTTGATGTGTTTGGTCTAGTAAATGTTCCTTCTTTGTCTAAATCAAGATACTATGTGTTGTTTATTGATGATTATTCAAGAACATTTGTATATTTTCTGAAAAGTAAATCATAAGTGTTCAGTTGGTTTAAGGAATTTAAAAACCTTGTTGAAAATCAGAATGGTAGAAAAATAAAATGTTTAAGGACTGACATGGCGGTGAGTTTTGTTCAGAATAATTCAAAAGGTACTGTAAGGATCATGGGATTAAAAGACATAAGACTAAACCTTACACTCCACATCAAAATGGAGTTGTTGAAAGGTTCAACAGGACAGTAATGGAAAGAGCACAGAGTATGCTGAGTAGTGCTGGCTTGGAGGAGAAGTTCTGGGCTGAAGTAGTCTCTATAGCATGTTACTTGGTAAATCGTTCTCCTAACTTTGCTCTTGTTGAGAAGACACCTTTGGAAGCATGGTCTAGAAAGAAGCCCTCTCTGAGACATATTTTTGTCTTTGGCTGAGGCATATGCATATGTGCCATTTGAGAAAAGATCAAAGTTGGAAAACAAAGCTGTAAAGTGTATTTTTATTGGCTATAGTGCTAGAATAAAAGGATACAAGCTTTGGAATCCAAAGACTGAGAAGGTTTTGTACAACAGAAGTGTTATTTTTTGTGAGCTAAAGCCTTCTACATCAAATCTGCAGTCAAAGAAGAAATTAGAAAATGAAAAGGATGTAGCAGCAATTCCTCCAACACCAGATAAAGAGGAATTGAGAAATCAAAATGTACCTGATACTGAGGAGAGCTCAAGTAGTTCTGAAAGTTTTGATGAAGATGAAGAACCACCTCAGCCTTAGCTTGTGAGGAGGTCAACTCGTGAAAGAAAGCAACCTGATAGGTATGGGTTTTCTTTAATTGAGTCTACTTGTGCCTATGCTTTAATCTCTAGCACTGCTGAACCTAGGACTGTAAAAGAGGCATTTAAAATGTATGATACAAACTCTTGGTTGGAAGCCATGAATGAAGAAATGGCATCATTAGACAAGAATGATACCCAGAGTTTGGTGCCATTGCCTAAAGGTAGAAAAGCTATGGGCTGCAAATGGGTGTTTAAAAGGAAAATAGGTCTCGATGGTAGTGTGGAGAAATATAAAGCAAGGCTAGTTGTGAAAGGTTATTCCCAAGTAGAGGGAATTGATTATGGAGAAATATTTTCTCCTGTAGCTAAGTTGACATCTATTAGATTTCTTTTGTCACTTGCAGCAGCGTATACTTTAGAAATTGAGCAGATGGATGTGAAGACAACATTTCTTCATGGTGATCTTGAAGAAGAAATTTATATGTCCTAGCCGGAGCACTTTGTGGAAAAAAGTAAAGAAAAACTAGTCTGCAAGTTAAAGAAATCTCTGTATGGTTTAAAATAGTCCCCCAGAATGTGGTACCAAAAGTTTGACACATTTGTTTTGTCATTGGGATTTGTAAGATCAAAATGTGATCATTGTGTGTATTGCAAAGCTGAAAGTGATCAAGTCCTTATTATTGCACTCTATGTTGATGATATGTTGTTCATAGGCATTAGTAAGCTAATGATTTCTAATCTTAAGTCTCAGTTGTCTGCAAAGTTCAAAATGAAAGATCTTGGTGCAGCAGGGTATATTCTGGGAATGGAAATAACCAGGGACAGGAAGAATAGAAAGCTTTGGCTCAGTCAGAGTAAGTATGTCAAGACTATTTTGGAGAGATTTTGTATGACTAATTACAAACAACTAGTTGTTCTAGTTATCCAGGGAACAAAGCTATCTGTTGAGGATTTTCCAAAATCTCCTTTTGAGATGGAGGACATGACTAGTGTGCCTTATGCAAGTGCAGTTGGAAGTCTCATGTATGCAATGGTCTGTACAAGGCCAAACATTGCCCAAGCAGTGGGAGTTCTTAGCGAATTTATGGTTAATCCTGAAAGGACACATTGGGATACTGTGAAGAGAGTGTTTAGGTATCTGAAGGGCACTTCAGACTATGCTTTGTGTTACCATGGAAACTTGGTTGAATCACAGAGAACTCTCAGTATTCGAGGATATGTGGAATCTGATTGGGTAGGGGACATTGACAACAGAGGATCCACCAGTGGATATATTTTCATGATGAATGGTGGTGCAATAAGTTGGATGAGCAAGCGGCAAGCTGTAGTCACTTTATCCACAACAAAGGCAGAATACATGGCAGCAACACATGCCTGTAAAGAAGCAATCTGGTTAAAACGTTTGTGTTCTAACATTGGTTTCGATGTAGGAAAAATTACTATTTATTGTGACAGTCAGAGTGCTATATGTTTGGCAAAGAATCCTACTTTCCATGCCAGGATGAAACATATAGATGTACAGTATCACTTTGTATGAGATATGGTGGAGGATGGGAAGGTCTCTTTGGAGAAAGTGGATACTCTGGAGAATGTTGTAGATGCATTGATGAATCCTGTGAGCACAGACAAGTTCAGGTGGTGTGCCAGTTCGATGGGCCTCTTGGCCCATGAATTTTAGTAGTTTTATTATGTTTTGGAGGTGTCAGTAAGATCTTCATCAAGTGGGAGCTTTTTGGAATATATACCTCAATCCTTACTGACATGAAACTCTTTTGAAGGAAAAGTCAGTGTGACATCATGGATGTCTAGCCGACTAACTATTCTAAAGCTCTTGAAATGTTCATATCGCTGTGACAGGGTTGATGTCTTGCCGACGAGTCTATCACTGTGACCTTGTGTGTTCACTATGACTTTTTGGCGAATGGAGATATTTGGGCGACAGTTGATCTTATCGGGTTGACGCTAGGGCTTTGGTGAGATGTCCCAGCGAGTATGTAATATCTCACCGACAATGGCTATTTTCGGGTGTCAAAGCGAATGTTGGAGTAACAAACGGATCTTCAGGGAGAGGTCTCATCGAAGAAGGTAAGTCTCACCGATGGGAGTATTCTCTTGGTCCATTCACGATGACAAAAGACTTCATTGAGAAGTCTTGGCGACTTGAATAAGTCATGCCGACAGACTTCAGGATCACATGGGGCACTCGGAGAAAGGTCACGACGAAAGGCATAAGTCTTGCCGACTTGGTAAGACTAGGCGATGCTTGTTGAAAGGTCTCGGCGACTTGGATAAGTCTCGCCAACTCGGGATAACAAGGTGTGCTCAGAGTAACCTATTGGCAAAAACAATAAGTCTTTCTGATAGTGAATGTTCATCGATGTAACATGAAGTGGCCGGTGGAAAGTCTTGGTGAGAACGAGGTGTCTTGCCAATAGTATAACTCATCATTGTGACTTGTGACTTCGATATGAGTCTCACCGAAGTGCAATAGTCATGCTAAATGGCTCATGCTGACATGACTTGGAGTTTTCAATATGAGGTCTTGGCAATCTGTAGAAGTCTTGCCGATGGCAAAGTAGAGATCGATATGACTTGCAAGCATCGGTAAAAAATATTGCCGATGGAGAAATCTTTTGCCGATAGAAGCGTATTGAATGTCGATGGACTTGGTATGACTCATGGCGTTTGTTGAAACCTCCTGCCGACTGTTGAGACTTATGCTGATACCGTTATGAATACTTTGTGGCATCAGGGAGACATTGTTAAGTGTCTCACCGATATGCCAACAAAGTTTGATCGCCTTTGACCGTGTGACCATCCTATGTGGCATCCCGCTGGACCAATCAGAGGAAGCAGATTTCAAATAGATGACGGTTGGATTTTTGCATCAGTTGCAACGTTGGAGAAAAATTGCATGCAAGGAAAAATCTGAAAAGGCATGGAAAATTTCTTTGATGGAGCATTAGCGGATAAGGATCAACAAGATGATAAAATCAGAAGATGTTAAGAATTCTGCAAGGAGTTCTTTTGAGATGTTGAGAGCATTTTCTGTGAAAGAGATTGAACAATGAAACTACTGTGAAATACCAGAGAGTTGTCTTTCTGATTGTATGTAATTTATTTGTTACTGTAATACAAAGAGATTCAGCTTGGTGTGGTGGGTTTTTTCCCGATAGGGTTTTCCCACGTAAATCTGGTGTTCAATTTGTCTTTGTGTATTTGTTCTATTTCTGAAAATCTTTCATGTGTGTCTTAATTAGATTGTAATTTGAAAATTAAAAGCCCTGCATTGCATTCTTCCCTGTGGATTTGACGTTAGGAAAGTGTTTCCGCACCTCTACTTTCCTTACATCATGATGGTTTCAAGCATGACTTGATATCTCCTTCATTATATTAATAGATGCATAATTTAACTTGATGCATCACATAAATCATTTGTTTATTTAATAAAATGGATCTTGGATCCACTTAAGAAGATTGAAAGACATATCTAGCAAGATACTGCCCCTTCTGACATGATGGCATCCTATTGATTGATTCATTGAGAAAAGATGAAGGGTAACTCTTTTGATAGTTCACATTATTTTTTGCGTCTTTTGAATCTGATAATGAAAGTTGATCAATTGGTGTGATTCCATATTGATTTAATGCATCAAGAATATGTTTATCATTCATTTGATCAAGTTGCTCAATTTCCTATCCCTCCTAAAACATAAGAGGGAAACATGTTGGGCTCAACCCTCATGGGATCCACATTTACTCCACATGTTGTAATTAGTTGAATCAAAACAGTAACAAGATTTGTCCTTAATCTGCACAAGGAACAAACCAGTTAGATAAACAAAGCATATTATAGGTGTGTTTGATTACTCTTTTCTTGTTTTCCTTGAAATTTATGGTATGTTGTCTATTTTAATGCTTATGGACATCAAATTACACGTTTATGGATGTTTTGCACATATTTTGATCAATGACCTTTCATTGCTCTAACAACACTCTTTTTTTAGATGTAGGAAACCTAGGAGCAACAAGGAGAGCATCAAACATAAGCAGGACAAGTGGGGAAGACTGAGATGGTGCAAGACAAGGCCAACATGATTCATCATTCCACTAGGAAATGACGGGTTCCTTTTCACTTTATGTGCATCTCTTTCTATTTATCTATAAAAGTACAGTATTGTTGGTTCTCTTTCTTATTTGTATGTAATTGTAAAACTAGAATAATGCAATCTATTTTGACAATCTCCTTTATGCACATTAATGAAATTTAGCAAAAAATGATGTATCTTTTAATTTTTAAATGCAAACACAACAATAAGTTACCTGATTTAGATGGAAGAAAAAATCAGGTAACAATCCTAGTGTGGTTAAACCATACCATATAGAAGAGAAAGATAACATATGTGTATGAACAAGAACAGGGAAATATTACTATCCTTATAGAGGCATTTCAGGCCCTAGCAAGGAGAAGGAAGAGATCACGAAGACTATCTACTATTGCTATGGACAAACGAGGAAAAAAAGAACTTAAATAGTCATAGATAAGTTTGAATCAAATATGCAGCCCGAAGACTATCAAATGAGACAGGTCAATCTGGCTTCCTAAACTAGAGAAGGGGCACAAAAATCTCTATAAATAGCTTTTTCCACCATTCAGAGGATGTAGAAAAATGATAGCACAAAAGAATAATTAAAGTCTTAGGTATCCTATTTAACAACATGTGTTAACAACCTAATAAGGCCCATTGATGCGGTTACTCTCGAACCAATTTTGTAAGCTACATTGAAAGGAGAAGTCCTACACCCCAACCCTGAGGAGTGGGTCTTTGTTGCTGAGGAATGGAGAGATGATTTTATAACGTTAGCTAGCATTATTTTGAGGAAATTAATAAAATATTATCACTAAATTTGTGATGATGTGTTGTTTTCAAAAGGAAAGAGTGTCATACCCTTTTTCTTATCTTTGTCTGAATATACAAATGATGTGGATGAAGAAGAGGAAGAACCACTTGTCTTAGATAAGACAATTAGGACCAATTATTCATCTTATTTTTCTATTCCACAATGCTTGAGTTATAACTTTATAAAATTTAATTTGGTAAAGATATTGTGAATTGTGTTAAAGTCTTGTGGATTAAGACTTATTAGTTCATTCTCTAGTTGATTTTCCCTCATTACATCTTGCTTACCCAATTTTTTTTCTAATGTTGTCCATACATCATTAGTTGTTGTGGTAGAATCAATGTGAAAGATAAGGTTGGTAGAAATATATGTACACAATGTTTTATAGGCTTCATCATTTCAATTATGTCATTTTCACTTTTTAGTTGCTCTTGTAGGTTCAAGCTCCAAACCCATAGTGACTCGATGTAATCCTAATTTCTTGAGATTTATGTCCATTGATTTATTCCATTCATAGAAGTTAAATGGAGTTAGGATTATGTCCATTTTGTAGAATAATACACAAGACAACCCCCTAATTTTTTTATTACTGATTTGATCCCCCCCTTACAAGTTTGGTTAAGTCTAGATGCCTAAATCGACCGTTTATAAAGCACAATAATTTTTACAAAGAAAGGCTATCCAAAACTTAAAATTCATTAAAATTTTGAAATCCTTGCATTTTCTATGCAATTTCAAAAAAATTACAAAAATTTTGACAAAGGGGGTGAAAATTATGCACCATCAAAATTCACTTAGAACATTGGATTTTAGAGGGAACAAAACTAGTTAAAACAATACAAATTCCAAATCATCTCAACATCAAAGTATTTGTGATGGAAAGACATTTCAATTGACTATTCACACTTCAAAATTTGACTCCTCATTTGCAAGTTATGCCAAAACAAAAAAAACCCTTTGCAAACTCTTTTAAAGTACCCAAATAGTCTTCTAACCACTAGCAAAAAAATGTTACTATTTACTATAAACCACTAATGGTTAGAAATAAAAATTAGAGTTAAAAATTGAATGCCAAAAGGAAGATAATAATACATAAGTCAATGGGCCACGTCAGGTTGAGGAAGCCATGTGGAGATTGGTAGGTGTCATGAAGTGATTTGTTGACCAAATCAACTTTATCTACAACAAAATTAAGGCCATGTGGGGAGCCTGAGGGGTGTGAGACTTGGTCAAAAACCATTTGAATTCCTAATGCATGATGTAGGCCAAAAAGAAACCCTAGCGCTATCCATAATTGCGTATAAGGATGGAGATGGTGTGGAAAGACTCAATGGAAGCTACTCAAAAACAAAAAATTAACGACCCCATTAATTACATTCCACATGCTTAGGAAAAATCTCAACAAACTAGACTGTGGTTGAGTGAGAATAGAGGTGCAAAATTTAGATGTATATGTGTGTAATTTGTTGAGAAAGTGTGTCAACCTTGCTTTGTTTTTTATTTATTAATTGGTAATTTGTAATTATCTTTTAGTTGTCATGAAAGCTATTAAATGCAATTATTCCAAATTGCAAAGTGTTTTTAATTGTCAAATTAGAAAGAGCATGAAAAAAGGGAAAGATAAATGTGAGCTTGGAAAAAGATAAAGAAGATTTTTTCTAGTTGCATGTGTAAATTACTAAAAAATGGATAAAATCACAAGTTGGAAGAGGAAGTTTCATTTCTTTGTGATTTATGCCTAAATGGTTTTAGAAACCATTCTTGATCTATCTTTTCTCTCATATGCCTATATACTTAATGCTTGATTTAAAGGGAAAACAAGTTAAGTTGCAGGTTGTTGAAGCCATGAAGTGTTGTAGTGATTAAGAGTGAGAAGTTGTATTGATGCAACTCATTTGAAGGATTAATACAATTATTGGATCTCTTAGGGTGTGGAGTTTTTTCTTGCAAGGGTTTCTCCACATAATTATTGAGTTATGGTTTGTATTTTATTATAATCTAGTTTCAGCTGTGATTCATTACTATATGTTGGATGCATAAAATTATCTACATATTTTCACCATAATGATTTATCCCGCTTTTCAACATTTGGTATCAGAGCCAAGTTAGCTTGATTAGAGAATGGGATGTCTTTCTTGGAATGTTTTATTGGATTTTTTGTTGTAGTAGGAGTGTGTTGTGTTTTCTTGTAGTTTCATATTCAGTGCGATAAGAGATCATGGCTAGCTCATCTAGGTTGGACATTGAAAAGTTCAATGGTATTGGATATGAGCTTTGGAAGTTAAAGATGGAGTATTTTAGAGTTGATCATGTGTTTTCATTTACAATGATATTGATCTGGAGCTCTTATTCAATAATATGTGTATATCTTCTTGTTTGGCAGTTTTGTTCCTTTACCTTGTGGTCATGTGCAGTGAGAAAGTGTTCATGTTGGATGGGTAGAAACATCCTAGTCACATGGATAAACACTCTCAATTTGGACTACAAAATGGAGTTCTTATGTTGGCTTCATGGTTTTATCCCTTGGATACATGAAAGCATTGGAAGATAAGCCATTGACCTCTTTGTGAGTTGTAGATTTTATATGTTTCATAAGTTATAAGCTCATGGAAAAATTGGGTTGCAGTTTACTCTTGATTTTAGTTGTGGGTTTGTAGATTTGTGCTTATTCCATTATTCAAATAACATGTTTGATGTGAATGTTTGGATGCTTAAATGGATTTTCAGATTTATAGAGATGGTTTTAAATGTTTTATATGTTAACTAAAATATGTGATGTAGATTTGTGATGAGAATGTATTCAGGGTGTTATGGATGAAGATAGTTATAGGTTTGCATGACTGCTTGAAGGGTTCTTATTAATCTATGGTTACTCCTATGTGGGTTTGTTTGGAAAATCAGATCTAGCATTGATTCTGGTGTTTGAGTCTTGGAAATCCACATGTTATACCTGAATATCTCTATTTGGCATGATACTAATGTGGGGTTGAATCTAATTTTTCAATTATTTGAGATTGGAGAATTGATTGTGCATTTCTCCTTTGAGATGTTGTATATGTGTAAATATTGTAAAATTGCCTGATGTGGATTTTGTTTGGTGGGCCTTATTCTTGGCCACCGTTATTACATTGGTATGATTATTGCAGTGAGAGATGGTTATTGGGAGTACCTAATAGAATTGTTTGTTTGAATCTATAACAATAGTTTATGGTGCATGAGAAGCTTTGTTCACTTTTAGTAGAGTGTTGTAAATTATATTAGTCATGATGACATGTATAACTTGGTATTACTTTCAGTGGGAGCTTTAGGCAATTACATAATTTGTTCTATCTTCTCTGTTTCAATATTTTGGTTCTAAGTTGTTGCTGTTACAGTGTGTAGTGAGCCATGGATAATATTTGATTAGAAGATGGATGGTCTTTTACAATGGTTGTTGGTCTCATAAGGAGATTTTGGATTCTCCCTTCAGATTATAGTGAGAGCTATGACATCTTTGGTTCTATTGAAAAAAGATGTGTGGAATTTTATCTTCTTGGTTTGGAGATTGTGGTTGTACCTTACCTATTGGGAGATCATGGTGTTGAGTTATTTGATTGTGTTGGGTCCATGGAGGATCTTCAATTAGAAGATGGTTATCATGATGCTTGGAGAGCTTGATTTATTTAGTTTCCCTTTCGGTTATCTTGCAAGGTGTTTGACAAATGGGAGAATGTTGAGAAAGTGTCTCAACATTGCTTTTTTTTTTTCCTTTATTAATTGGAAATTTGTAATTATCTTTTAGTTACCATGAAAGCTTCTAAATGTAACTATGCCAACTTGCAAAGTGTTTTTAATTGTCAAATTAGAAAGAGCATGAAAATAGGGAAAGATAAATGTGAGCTTGGAAAAAGATAAAGAAGATTTTTTAGTTGTATGTGCACATTACTAAAAAAATAGATAAAATCACAAGTTGGAAGAGGAAGTTTCCTTTCTTTATGCTTTATTCCTAAATGGTTTAGAACCCATTCTTCATTTGTGTTTTCTCTCATGCTTAAATATATTTACTGCTTGAGTTAAAGGGAAAACAAGTTAAGTTGCATGTTGTTGAAGCCATGAAGTGTTGCAATGATTTAGAGTGAGAATTTGTGTTGATGTAACTCATTTGAAGGATTAATACAAGTCTTGGATCTCTTTAGGTGTGGATTTTTTTCCTGCAAGGGTTTCTTCACACAATTCTTGAGTTATGGTTTGCATTTTTATTGTAATCTAGTTTCAGTTGTGATTTATTACTACCTGCTAATTTGGATGCATAAAATTATTTGCATATTTTCATTGTAATAATTTATCCCATTTTTCAACATAATCACTACTCCTCACACCTTTGTTAGAGAAGCCCGATCTTTGGAAGATTATGGAGTGACCTGCTTGGGTATTCTAGAAAGAGGCATAGAATTTTAGTTATGCCAAGTCAAAATGCTAATAACTAAATCTTTGCTCCCTCTTGATATTGATAGTGGTGGAAAGCTCTTGAGGTTGTGAATAGGAAATAATCCTCGAGCATAGGTCACCACCATGGTGGAAAGAAGAGATTACAAAAGTAATGAATTCCTCTTTGTTGTTGCTCTTGCCTGTTCTCAAGATGACCAATACAATGGGAAGACACACATAAACCTTCGAATAGAGTGGTAGAGCTACACCAAATTTCAAATAGGAACACTTTGATGGATGTCTCAAAAATTATTCTCAACACCTTGCTGCCAAAGATGTTGGTCTATAGAGAAATCATAAGAACCTCACATACTATAAGGCATAGCTTATGGAGCTTCAATAAAGAAATCAAATACACCATGCAGCATCACCAATGGTTTACCAAAAAAAGAGAGATCTTTGTGCAAAGAAAACTCCAATATGCAAAAAAATAAGAATGGTGACACAAGTTGGCGAAAATGGGAAAGAGACTAGTGCAAGGTGATCTAAGAAACCCACAAATTCCTACAATGGGAATTTTTTTCCACAAAATTCCTACAATAGAAATGTTTTTAACTCACAAACAAGCCAAAAAGGGCCAAAATCCTACAAGATTGTAAATATCAACCCAAACAAGTAGATGGGAAGAGGGGAAAATTGGCCCTTTACTAAAAAAAGTCATTTTTCTACAAAAAATTCCATACTGTATTGATTTGTAAGGTACCATAAAAATTTGTAAGGTATGGTAAAGTACAAGAATTAAAAAATTGTAACAAATGAAAGTTACCAAGATTTATGAAACAAAAGTTTTTTTTTCTTGAGTCTTTCAAATGCAATGATAGTTTATGTTTGGCTCCATGATATTTCGATGATAGTGATATGTGTGGGAGTCACCTTGATGTGGGAAGGAACGTACTTTAATGGATTTGATACCATGTTGGAGAATACCAAGATCTAAAAGCATGAAACAACCTTCCACTAGTGAACAAAATATTAGCACAATTACTATGTCTATCAATATACAAATGAAGAGTGTGTAAATGCAATGAGGAACCTTTCATATAAGAAAGGTGGATGAGGTGAGAAGGTAGGAGACAATTATTAACTAACCCTCCAAAGGTGCAACACTTGTGAGGTCACTTGAAAAGTGTGTAAGTGTAAAGTGTGCATGTAATAGGCGTCTCAAGTGATGAGGACAGATGTCTTAATGCTATGAAGTGAGAAAAAAGTATGAAATAGCCTAGATAATCTTAAGCTAAGTGTGAATAGGTCAATCCTAGAAAGGTAATTAGCTAACTAGGTCAATAATGACTCTATTTACACTAATAGGAACACCATTCTTATGACCTAAAATAGTTGTCTTATTTATTTTGACTCATGTAGTCCATCTTGTGGTTGAGAAAAAATTATGTGATGTGTTCTTGATTGTTTCCAATCTTGTGTACGAAATGAGTGTGATTAATAATCATAAAAACCATCTCCTAATTTAGAGGGGTGAGCCTTAGGGTACCACATGGTTGGGTGGTTTTTATCACCACTAGGATTTCTAGTAAGAATCATTGTGTTGCATCAAGGAGTACACATGAGGATCCTATAACTCTTTGTATCTATATCTCTTCATGGTTGTATTATTGTATCTCATTATATTTAAGAAATTTACAATCTTGAATTATGTTGTAATTATATATTTGAATTTACAATGTATTGGAGTGTGTTCCATTCATTCTTGGGTTGAAAATACTAATTTATATTCATATAATAATTGTTTATTGATTTGAAATCATACTTTGGATCAAAATGGAAATTGTGTTATGTTTAAGTCCTAATCAAATGTCATTAGGATCGTGTGAATGAGCTCTGTTAGGGATTCTTGTTTCTGCGGTCATCTTTGGCCCCTCTTGTGTCATACCATGCCTTGGGCACATGATTTTTCATTTACTCTGTGTACAACCACATTTACTGTGGTTTTTGTGGATTTTATTATGCCTACAACTAACTCTAACCCACTAGTTCTTACTGGTGTTGGAGGTTCGAAGATCTATTCAATGGATCCTCCTCCGAACAAGCATCCCTAAATTTTTTTTCTAAAAGTGTTCCATGAGGTAAGTCTTTTGATTCTCCAGCTGATGTGGTGTTACCCATCTCGGATTTTGATTTTGCATGTCAATTTTTAGAGAAACATACTCTTGTTGTTTATTTTGTTGGGAGAACTCCACCTAAAAGTGTGCTTAAAGAATGGGTTCAAAAGGCCTAGGTCCCTCATGGTGTCTACCTTGATATGGTTCACAATTTGACTAAAGGATTTTTTCTTTTTCATTTTGTGAAGGTTAGTCTTGTTCAAGAAATATTGAATCATGGTCCTTGGCATGTCTAATCCTCATTGTTGGTTTTCCAGCCCTAGACCCAAGACCTCGCTGTCTCAGATGACACCAAGTTATAGGTTCTAGTTTGGATTAAATTTCCTAGTCTGCCCTTGCCTTGTTTGCATTTTTTACAACATATTGATTCCTCGCTAGGGAAAGTTATTTATGTCGAACCAAATAGATTCTTTCAAGCTCACCCTAAATAGTGAGTTTTTATCAAAGTGGATATTTCATAGGATTTGAAAGAGTCTAGTGATATTCAAATTGGTAGTTTTTGGTATACCTAGAAGGTTACTTATTTTAATTTTTTGAACACTTTCCATTAGTGTCAGTCCACTAACCATAAGATTAATGATTTCCCTCTTGCAGTCCCTTGTACTCAATATCTACCACGAGAAGTTGACAAGCCCCATTAGGAAAAACGTGCTACTTCCAAATGAGAGGAAAAATGGACAACAATTACTAATTGAAAAAATAAGTCCAACGGCTTTGGGGCAGTTGCCAAAAACCCTTGAGCCGACAAAAGAAGTTTCAAAACCCTTATGTCAAGGGGAAGGAAACCCAAGTGGTTTCTAATAATATTCCAACTCGGCCAAGGCCCTCAATCATGCCCCAACCTACCTTAGTGATGATAGCTCAGCCATCTGCATCTCCTCCCATGTCAAGAATCTATAAGAGATCTCACAGTCCTTCTCAACCTCTTGAAGAAGGAGAATATGTTTAAGAAAAACAAAGGAATTCATCTCCTCCCATTCAAATTAGGACAATCCCACCATAATTGATTTTCCTCTCTGGAAGAGCTAGAATCTGATGAAATGGTTGAGTTTCTAACATGAATTTTCTTTCTTGGAATGTTCGAGGTCTCACATACCTCAATAGGAAGTATTCTATTAGGGATACTCTTCAAAAATATGCTAGTATTGATGTGTTGTGTATTCAAGAAGTTAAAGTTGTTGGTTTTTTGCTCTCCTTTGCTTGTCAAACTATTTAGCCAACTAGTAAAATGATTTTATCTGACCATGAGGTTGAACATGGTGGCGTGATCACCCTTTTTTCCCCACACTGGCATGCTTGTGTGGTTGATCATGGGTCTGACCCCACACATTGGCTCATTTGGATTCTTTTGAACATTGATAATCATTCCTTTGGGATTTTTAATGTTTATGCCTCGAATGATGCTATTGAAAAATCTCTTCTCTAGCGATGGATTGTTGACTCATTTCTAGTTGCTACCTAGCTACTTTGTGGGGATTTCAATATGGTTGATATGGAATATGATAGAGATGGTACTCTACCATTTCGATGGGAAGCTAGCGAAAGGGAGGCCTAGTTTTACATGCACAATAAATTGGATCTTTTCAACCCCAATATCGAGCTAGGTCTGACAAGATATTTAAACACCTTGATCGTGCCATGATCTCATCTCAATATTTTTTTTCCTTTTCCAGCTCTTCCCCACTTCCAGTTAGGTCGTTAGTGGATGTGATGTTGTTAGACCACTTTCCCATATTTTTTGCATTGAATGGCAAGTCAAGCAGTCTTGCGGCAATAGGACCCAATTTTTTTCTGAATACTTCTTTGCTAAGTCACCAACCCATGCTAGCCCACATCAAAACTATATGGAATATTGAATGCATACCGCCCCACTCAACTAGCTAGATCAAGTGGTGGAATGATTCCATTGCCTGTACCACGAGGTTTCTTCACATTTATGGGTGCTAGCTGACTATTTTTCATAGATGGTCTTATGAGGTAAAAATGTTTGACCTTCCACTAATGCTTTGGTGGATAATCCCTTCTCCCCTTCTTTACAATTCAGGGTTGCAAAGTTAAGACATCAAAATTAAGTGGCTAATAATTATGCAACTAGAGGGGCACAAATCAAGGTCATATTACACTAGCTCAAGATTGGAGACCATGGCTCGAAATATTTTTTCTAGCTCTTCAAGCCAAACATTTGTCACCTAGCATCAAGAAAATTAAAGATGACATTAATGTGCTTTTTGAATTGCCTAATATTCTCCAGGCATTTGTTAGGCACTATGAGAAAGTTTTCATAGCCCAAGATTACACACCAGAGTGGATTTAAGCGCTCTAGGATTTCCTTGTTGTTGTACCAAATACACTTTCCACAACCCAGAAAGCTTTCTGTGAGCACAATGGTTGATGACAAAGCTCTAGGAAATGATGGGTTCCCATGTGAGTTTTACAAATCACTTTAGGACTATGTGGGGAAGGATCTACATAAAGTTTTCCTTGAAGCTTTTCATTCTAATTCCCTAGGTAATCTTATCAACAAAGGCAATATTAAATTCATAACTAAAATTGGAGATCCCAAGGATATTTGTAATTGGTGGCCCATCACACTCAATGTCTCCTACAAAATAATTTCCAAATCCCTTTCTTTAAAAATCTTCCATCTTTTGCCTCAAATTGTGTGCCCTGAATAGATTGGTTTTATTAAATCTAGGTTCATTCTGGACAACATAATTGTTGTCTAGGAAGGCATGGAGTGGCTAAGAGGCTCTAATCAAAAGGAATTTTTTTTCAAAATTGATTTTTCCAAAGTTTATGACCACATAGAATGGCCCTTTATTTTAGCTATGCTTTTTGTGCTATGATTTGGTCCAAATTTCATTTAGTCTGTGAAAATTTCGTTCTCTGATGCTTCAACTTGCATCACCATTAATGGTCGCTAGTCCCAATCCTTTGGTCTATTTCGCTTCATTCGTCAAGGCTTCCTACTTGCCTCCTTACTGTATGTGCTGGCTACTGAAGGGTTTGTCCATCTTCTTGCTCACTCCATTTCCTAGGGGCTTGTTTGAGGAATCTCCTTGCCAAATTTTCCAGCTCAACTAGTCAATGGACACTTTGCTGATGATTCCTTCCTTACCTTGCTAGAAGAAGAAAATAATGTCAAAGCTTCTCTTGGTTTTCTTGAGACCTTTTGTTTGGCCTCTAGTTTTTCCATTCAATGAAATAAAACCTTGTGTTACAGACAATCCATGCTTCCTAGTCCTCTCTAGATTCAACAATATAGGTGGAAGTGGATTGCTCTTGGTGAAATATTTTGATTTCTTGGGATCCCTTTTTCCTTTCAAGCCTCTTCTGTTGATCTCTGACAAGCGGTTCTCTCTCAGATTAAGCAAAAGTTAGAATTTTAGGTTACCAAGCTGCTCTCTTTGGCTGGTAAATTTCAAGTGTGCTCTAAAATCTTAGTAGTGGCTCATGTGTATTACTCCTCATGTTGGGCCCCTTTCAAGACTTCTTATGCGAAGCTAGAAAAATTGCTCAAATATTTTCTTTGGGTCTCTTTTGAGACTCACAAAGGCTTTCACCACATTGCCTGGGAGTTCTACTACCTCCCTAGAGATTCTGGTGGGCTTGGCCTTCTTTCCACTTAGTGACAAGGGACTAATCTTTGTTTCAAATGGATTATCTGAGCTCTTACTAGAAATGAGCCCTAGAAAATTCTCCTCAGACATTATATTGAAGTGGGTTATCTTGCTCACATACTTTCTTGGAAGGGAATATGATTTTAAACCCTTCTTATTATGAGGTAGCTGGTTCAAATTATGGGTACCTTTATTACCAAAAGCATTTGGAAAGCTTGGGAGGCTGTCAAGCCCTATCTCCACTAGGCTAGGACTGAATTTTGAGATGGGCTCTTGTTCAATTAGTAGAATATTTGGTGGTCTCCTCTTTTTGTCAATGCAGGTCGACTATTGGTCAAGCTTCCTTGGATTAAGGACCTCAGATTCCACAAGAATGGTATTCAAACCCTTTAAGATTTATTCCATAGACCCACCATGAGTATTTTATCTTGGAAAGTTTTTCATGCTTAGTTTGGCTTACAAAACCATGACTATGAAACCTTCGATGACCTAGTGAGTGTCATTCCAACTGATATGCTTCATAAAGTGGGTATCCACTCCACTAAGCCTTGGTGGAAATATTGGAAATGGTATCTAGACACCCCTTTTAGAAATTACAAGCCTCAGCTTGGTTATCAATGGATTTCACCTCTTTTTTTGATGATTGACAACCTGAATTAGAAGTGGCACCTCTAGTTCTCGATGTCTGTTTGGTGCAAAATATTTTCTACTACTTGTTATGCAAGTGTTGAGCCCAAGCTTGCCCACTTTTCTTGGTTTATTCTTTTCCAAGGCTTACTGGTGGGGTCTCAACTTTCTCACCTGGGGGTTCAAGACCCTCATTTCCCTTTTTGTGGGCAGGTTGTGTTGTTTAAGCATCTATTCTGGTTCTACACCAAAGCTCAACAATTGTGGAATTGGATTCATGAATTATTTTGACATTTTCAACTGAAGCCCTTCTCTTGGAATATGGATTTGTTGGGATACTCTCCCAGACTCCCCGCTAAGTATACCCAAATTTGGCACATTTTCAAAGTGGAAATCCTCTTCGATATTTGGAAAGATAGAAATGCCTGCATTTTTTCTCACAACTAGATTGATGAATTTGTTTCTTTATATTCTAAAGCTATTATTTTTTTTAATGTTCTTTTGCAGATTCAAGTGCAAAAAAATAAAGTTGTACTTGAAGTTTCTCACCTTCAAGAGCTTCTAGACCAGTGGGGTAATGCCCCTTGCATTATGGCTCACATGCCTCCCTCTCCATCTTCCTCTCAAAGCCAGTCGCCTTCACAGGGCTAGCAGTGAAGTGGTTCTACCAAGGATTTTCACCCCCATTCTTAGGCTCCTCCTTGTCATGACTCTCAACCTTGAAGGCGGTTACCCTCTCCTCCTCCACAGGCTAACCTGAGGTGGCCTTTTGGAGGAGCGGCAAGGAGAGGTGCTTCTAGGAGGCCTTTTGGTGATGCTCCTGGAGGTGGTTTTGGTTGGATCACTGATACTTCTAAGTGGTTCTCACATTTGTATCTAGCAATTTCATTCACTATGAAGATAAATATAAAGAAAACAAGAAAGATAATGATGGTTGGGCTCCCCCTGATGTCACTCTGGACCCCACTATTGTATGGGGAAAATTGGATGATAAGGGCCTACCACCCTCTCTTGGCACTGCTATGGCCACTTAATGGCCTTTTTTATTTGTTGTTATTGTAATGTCTTTTGATTTATGGGTGTGGCCCAAGACTCTTTGCTATTCTAGACTCTACCCATGTGACTCTTGGGGTGTGCCTTCTTACGACCCACCTTTTTTTGTGAATATGTGTATATTTATCTTTTATTATTATTATTATTATATATATATATATATATATACGCTTATTCATAAGAAGATGTCATTAGGATTTATAGGCAATATTAAATATTTTATATATCTTTTTATAGAATGGATTCATGATATTGTATGTTCATTTAGGGGTAATTTCAAAACGATGGGGGGCCAAAAAGGGGTCTTAAGTGGCCACTTTTTTTTAAAAAAATTTGGGAAATATTGACCTTGGATGAGAAATTGAGGATAGTTACATTCAAAATTTTAAGATGCAACACAAGCAATGTAGCAAGTGCTTCAAGTCTTCTTTCTAAACTACTAGTTTTTTTGAAAATGATATAGATTAAGGGTTTCAAAAGAGGGAGCCACAAAAATTGGGGTTGTTTTTGTCAAAAATACATAACATAGAAACTTTTGTGGCTACCTCAAAAGGTTAAATTTTTTTTTGTGTCTTTTAAAATCGTTTTGGTGAGAAATCAACTAACAACATGTAGTTTATGCCCTATTTTTTTGATAATTTTTTAATGAATATTTGATTCTTTAATAATTTTCAAAGTGGAAACATCCTAAAAAATAGAATTTTGGCCATGCTACCCCTATAAAATTTGAAAACTAATTGAAAATCATTTTTTTTAATGTGTAGAATGGAGTCTAGTTTCTAAAAATGTAATTTATTTGAAATTTCAATGAACGGTTAATTTATAATGAAAAGAATATGAAACACTAGTTTTTCTCAAAAAATGGACACACAAATAAAAGAAATTAAAGATGAAAGGCTTAACATTGTCAAAATGTGAAAAAATTGCAAATAGCTAAGAGAGAGCCTAACATTACCCAATTGTTTGATTTGTTTGACCTTGAAACACATGCAAACTTGATAGTTAGCATGAACACAATTATGTGAAATATTATAGAATATGCAAAAACACATCTTTGGATGTTGGGAAGGCAAGCCTTTGGGTTGGTAATCGAAAGAAAATATCAAGCCTAAGGCTTGGGGATTCTCAAAGCAAGAAATAATGCGAGCGTGTTATAATATGATCATGTTATTTCATGGTTTTGACATTTTTTTTTTGTGTTTGTTCTCAAGAGTTTCCTAAGCAAGATAAAACACAAGCACATTATAATGTTCTCATGTTATGTCTTGTTTTGTGTTAAATTCTAGTCTATTCATTATATGTATATATATTTGTATGTATTTATGTATGCTTGTATGACATGTATGCATGTATGTATGTGTGCATGCTTGTATGTATGTATGCCGACTTATATGCATGTATGTATGTACTTAGAGGGATGGAAAATTTTAAGAGAGAGAGAGAGAGAGTTGTCTAGGTAGGGTTGGAGGGAGAGAGGGGGAGAGATCTAAGAGAGAGAGGTAGTGAGAGAGAGAGAGAGACTTGAGAGAGGGAGAGGAGGTGGGAGGCAGAGACCTAGGAGAGAGGGAGTGGGAGATAAGGGGTTGGAGTGAGAGGGACTTATCTAGGTAGGGTGGGAGGAATAGAGGGAGAGAGATAGAGAGAGTTATCTAGGTAGGGTGCTAGAGGGAGAGACTTGAGAGAGAGAGAGGGGGGTGGAAGGGAGGGAGAGATAGAGAGACAAAGACAGAGACAGAGACAGAGATAGAGACAGAGATAGAGACAGAGGGTGTGGGAGGGAGATACCACTAGAGGGTGGAGGGGTTGGAGTGAGGGGCACTTATCTAGATGATAGGGTGGGACCAGACACCTATATAGAGAGAGAGGCAGGAAGGGTTATCTAGGCGGTGCGGAGGAGAGACAGAGGTGGGAGGAGACACGAGGAGAGAGGGTGGAGAGTGGGAGAGGGGTTGGAGTGAGGAGGACTTATCTAGGTAGAATTGGGAGGGGTGGTAGGAGGCTTGAGAGAGAAAGAGGAGTGGGGGTTGGGTGAGAGGGAATTATCTAGGTAGGGTGGGAGGATAAAGGATGGAATGAGAGATTTTTCTGGAGTAGATTGCGAGGCAAGAGACATGAGAGGGGTAGAGGGAGAGACCTGAGATAGGAGAGAGAGGGAGAGAGGGAGGGAGAGTTATCTGGTTATGTGGGTGAGATTTGTAGGGAAAGAGGATGAGAGAAAGAAGGAGATTGGGACAAAGAGTTGAGAGGGGGATATGGAGGAGTGGGAGATAGATGGATGGGAGAGAGATAGAGGGAGTGAGAGAGACTTGAGAGAGGCAGAGGGGGTGGGAGGGAGAGACTTGAGAAAGAGAGGGGGGGTGGAGTGAGACGAACTTATTGAGAGAGAGAGAGAGAAAGAGAGAGAGAGAGATTAGGGTTTAGGATTTAAGGGTTGAGGTATTAAGGGTTTGAGGGTATAGGGTTGGGGGTTGAGGGATTAAGGTTTAAGGCATAGTGTCCAGGGTTGAGGGTTTAGGATTTAAGGTTTAAGGGTTGAGGGTTGATGCTTTAGGGATAGGGTTTATGGTTAAGTGAGAGACCTAAATGTCTAAGGAGGGATGGATGGCTAAGGGGAGAGAGAGAGAGAGAGAGAGAGAGAGAGAGAGAGAGAGAGAGAGAGAGGAAACCTTTAGAAAATCAACATTTTCATAATGCAAGTGCATTTTGAAGAAGTTGACATATAGCCATTTTTTATAGCAAGAAAAAACGTCCTCACGTTATAACATGAACATGTTATAACTTGAGCACATTTAGGCTTGCTCTAAAAATGGTAAAAAATTTAGTACTCCTGTGATCCAGGCCCACATGTTCTATTAGTCTGTTGGTTATGCTCGTGTTCTGACAAAAAGAGCTTTTTGATGTTGGGAAGTGCACATGAAATGTTTTCACATTCTACCACCTTTGCATGAACTTTACACCACATTTTTATGGTTTTCCAACTTAGGAAGGAGGAAATAATAGAGTTTTCACATCGAATTTGATATATATCAATTCAAGTCTTGATTTTTGTAGTGTTACAATGTTAATTGTGATTGAATTGTAGGAATTTAACATTATACATTGGTTATTTGTATTGTTGTTAGTAATTCTATTTGAGTGATATACAACTGAACATTGAAAAGGAAGAAAGCTTGTGAAAAACTCAAATTGTTGAGGAGTTTGATTCAAGAAGAAAAAAAGACTACATAATTGGGTAGTTCTTCCATTCGAATCTTTGTTTTTAGGCATGCCAAGTCTTTACACATTTTCTTTAATTCTATTATGTTTCTTTATCATACCTTATCATACATGCTTAATACAATGCTTTTATTTTGTTATTATGAATATTCCATGTTCATCATGTTAAATTTAGTGAACATATTTGAATGCACATAAATTAATTAAAAAAACAACACAGTACACAACAGATACCCTGGGAAAACCCTCCACTTGAGGGAGAAAAACCAAGCCAATAATATCTCTTATATTATTGAATCAATAAATGAATCTCCTTTACAATAGGCCAATAAGAAGGCCAATACATAGCATCACAATTGGATGCAATACATAACTGAGTAATATAAACTTCCAATAATTATCTCTGCCTTTTACTCAGATCACAATCTGCTCTTTCCATAAACTCGCACTTGAAGAACTTGAAGATAGAACAATGTAGAATGGATGATGAATGAGAGAAAATCATCAAATATAAATACAAGAGTGGAGAGGAGACACACCTCTTCAAGAATCTCCAAGTCAGCCTCCAATAATAATAAATGATGTTTATTCATAGAAAGTCGTGCCTAGAGGAAAATTGTAATTTCTAGAGAGAAAGGTCAGCCTCATACAATGCAACTCTTTATTAATAAAAATTGTGCCTCTTGATGCATATAAATTAAATAGCATCTTATCTATTATTTAATTTATCAAGTAAGGTAAAGGAGATGGCTGGAAGTAATGACTGAAGTTGTACAATAGCATCAACATGCCCTCTCAACTAGGGAGAGTACTTCCAGCTGCACAAGACATATCACCTCAACGTGATGTTTACCACAATGGCTACAACCAAATGTGGAAAATAAGAATATCACCTCATTGTGATATTAGTTATTGCTTCAACACGATATCAACCATAATGGCTACAACCATGCTTTGGTGTGTACAAGTGTTCATCACTTGTGTGATGTCACCTCAACATGACTTTCACCATGGATCTCCCAAAGGGTGAAACACAAGTACAATATTTGTCATGAAGTCACACACATGCATCCACCATGACTCTCTCAGAGGGTAGAAACAAGGGCTTTCACCTCAAATCTCAAGGAGAAATGCATTAACAAGGGATTGTACCTCAAATCTCTCTCAAAGAGAAATGCATTAACAAGGGATTTCACCTCGAACTTCTCTCACAGAGAACTCTTTAAATAGGATCACTAATACTGAGACTCTTTCTCAGTTAAGGCTGGATTCTCCACCATACCAAGCTTATCTTGAAAGTACACAAACTTGATTCTAGAGAGAGGCTTGGTGAGAATGTCTAATGTCTACTCATCAGTGCTGATATACCTCAATTGTATATCCTTCCGTAGTACCATATCTCTAATAGAGTGGTACTTGATATCAACATGTTTGGTTCTGTCATGAAACACAGGATTGATAGAAAGCTTCACACAACTTTGGTTATCACAATGAATGATAGTAGGCTCCAGTGAATGTCCAAAAAATCTTGCAAGGAGCTTACGAAGCCACACTACTTCTCGAGTTGCCATACAAGCTACACTATACTGTTCCTCTGTTGTACTCAATGCCACAAATGACTGCTTCCTGCTGAACCAGGATATCATAGTAGAACCCAAATTGAAGCAACAACTAGAGGTACTCTTCCCATCGGTGACACACCTTTCCAAATCAAAATCAGTATAGCCATGCAACTCCAAGTCTACATCTAAAGAGTATCTCAACCCATATCCAACTGTGCCTCGCAAGTATCTCAGGATATGTTTAGCTGCAACAAGATGTATCTGTCTTGGTTCACACATGAACTGACTAAGTGCACTCACAACATAACAAATATCTAGTCTAGTGTTAACTAGATACATAAGGGACCCGATCAATTGTCTGTACAATGTAGGATCCACCAAGTCTGAACTAGCTACAACCTCCTTTAATTTATGTAGGTTGGTCTCCATGGGTGTAGACATGGATTTGCAATCCATCATGCAAAACCTCTTAAGTATGTCAATGGTGTACTTCCCATGACTTAGAATCATTTGATTTGGCTTCTGCCAAACTTCTAAGCCAAGGAAGTAATGCATGAGCCCAAGGTCCTTCATCTCAAATTCTGAAGCCAACTCCTTCTTACACTTGAGAATAAGGTGATCTTCTCCAGTAAGAATCAAGTCATCAACATAAAGGACTAGAATTAAAGCTTCACCATCAATTACCTTGAAATAGAGATTAGAGTCAACATCATTCTTCAAGAAGCTTAAACTTGACAAGTAACGATCAATCCTTTCCTACCATGTATGAGGAGCCTTCTTAAGACCATATAGGGCCTTCTTCAGCTTGCAAACATGATACTCCTTCCGATGAACCTCAAATCCATCAGGTTGCTTGATATAAGCTTCTTCCTCAATCACACCATTCAAAAATGTTGTATTCACATCCATTTGGTGAATTTTTCATCCTCTATATGTAGCAATAGCAATGATGGTTCTAATAGAAGTATAGCGAGCAACAGGAGCAAATGTTTCTTCATAATCAACTCCCTCTTTCTGAGAAAACCCATGAGCCACAAATATTTCCTTGTACTTCTCAATGCTTCCATCTGCAACATGCTTGATCTTGAAGAGCCATTTTGAAGATACCACAGACTTGCCCTTGGGTCTAGGAACAATGTCCCAAACATCATTCTTGAGAATTGATTGGTACTCCTCTACCATAGCATCTCTTTAAACTTGTTGACTAGATGCTTCCTCAACATAGGTAGGCTCAGATTCAATAATATGACTCACTAAGGAAACATAACCGGAGAAATTATGTGGCCTTTTACTTTCTCTGAATGTGCCTCTAGGATCTGCAAAACTTTCAGCCTCTTGCATAGTACGCCTAGCCCATAGAGGTCTCTTTCTCCCAATAACAATGTCAGTAGGCCCATCAGTAGGTTCCAAGGGTTCATCAAGATTAATATCTTCTTTTGGTTCT
The DNA here is from genome assembly GCA_007258455.2 of Sequoia sempervirens. Classification (NCBI taxonomy): domain Eukaryota; kingdom Viridiplantae; phylum Streptophyta; class Pinopsida; order Cupressales; family Cupressaceae; genus Sequoia; species Sequoia sempervirens. Next base: position 54,659,140 of record VDFB02168118.1, read on the forward strand.
GAGGTCTCCCTTTGAATCTCAGGAGTATGGTCAAATTCCATATCCTGAGGAGACTCTTCATTATCGATCTCCATATGAATGCCCCTAGATCTCCTGAATGCAACATCTTCCTCGAATGTGACATCCCTATTGATCTCGATCAATGTCTATCTTGGAATGTATATCCTATAGGCTTTTGATGTCTCACTATAGCCAACAAATATTCCCTTCTTGCTGGAAGGCTCCAACTTTGTTCTCTTTTCCTTTGGAACATGAACATAGACAGGACATCCAAAGATCCTCAAGTGACTAACTTCAAGCTTCTTTCCTAGTGTAAAGGCCTCTTCTGGAGTCATATTCTCCAAGACCTTGTGAGGACTTCTGTTCTGAACATATATAGTCATCTTGGAAGCTTCTTCCCATAAGAATGTTTGCAAATCTTGGTCATGGATCATGGCCTTCGCTACTTCGACGATCATCCTATTCTTTCTTTCTGTAACACCATTTTGTTGAGGACTATAGGGGACAAAAAACTCCCTCTTAATCCCTGCATCAATACAAAAATACCTAAATATTCCAGAGGTGTATTCTCCACCATTATCTGATCTGAGGACCTTCATTCTTTTACCAGAAAGATTCTCTACCAAGGCCTTGAACTCCTTAAACCTTCCTAACACTTCCTCAAACTCTTTAGTTTTCAAAAAATAAATCCAAGTCTTTCTAGAGTGGTCATCAATAAACAAAACATAATACAAAAATCCACTAGAAGATGGAACATACATAGGTCCACATAAATCAAAATGAATAAGGTCTAAAATGCACTTAGATCTATTTTCTCTACTATGGAATGAAGCTTTTATATTCTTACCTAATGCACAACCTTTGCAAGTTCCTTCATGCTCTAGATTGAACTTAGGAAGACCTGAGACCATCTTCTCCATGATAGGTAAGGCTTAGAAGTGTAGGTGAGCCAATCGCTGATGCCAAAGATAACATACACTTGAAGAATCATGGACCAACGCTTGTAGAGGATGCGTGCAAAGCCTGTAAAGAATTTCATGTCTAACTCCAATTACTTGAGCATCCTTGAAGCTAGAATTATCCATCCACACAAGTATTTTTCCTTTGGAGAAGGCAACTTGATATCCTTTATCTTCTAAGGCTGAAATTGAAATGAGTTTGCATTTGATTCCTGGAACATAAAGGACATTGCTTAACTGAAGTGTGATGCCAAAATCCAAATGAAGTGTAGAGGTCCCAATCCATTTTATGGAGTAGCTAGCATCATCTCCAATGATGACTTGTTCGGAAGAATCTCTCTCCACCAAGCTTGATAAGTGGTCCTTAAAACTAGTGATGTGTCTAGAAGCACCACTATCGATCAACAAAGTGTTGGTTTTGGTAGGTACACTGCTTGACAATGTCGAGTAGAAAAAATATTCACTTGAATCCTTTTGCGGAGAAGCATCATCAACATATGCAATGGTGGCTTGTTGCTTAGGTCTAGTTGGACAATGCTTAGCGAAGTGGCCAAACTTATCACACCTAAAGCATTAGATCTTGGAAAAATATTTATTTTTATTGGAAGGGGGGGCACCATCATTTCCTTTATCTTGATTCCTCTTGAAGAATCCTTTCTTTCCATATTTTCCCTTCTTCTTCAAAGCTTGGGAGGCGAGAACATGAATATCTTCACTAGATGAACTTTGACCAACTCCTCTAGCCACCAATCTTGACTCTTCTTGAATACAATCAGCCCTCAAGCGATTGAACTTCAGAAGTTTGGATCTTGCACTAATTCCTTGAATGTACAACTCCCATGATAATGGAAAACCATTGAGAGCAAGCATCATCAAGTATTTATCATCAACCACATGACAAATTGTAGAGAGCCAATCTCTCAATTCTGAAATCCTCATGAAGTAGGAAATCACTGTTTCTCCTTTCGCCATCTTCACATGGTGAAGTTGTTGCTTCACCACAAGTGCCCAACTTCTGATGTTGATTTCGTACATCTCCTCTAATTTCTTGAACATCTCCCTTGCAATCTTCAACTTGGAGACAATCCGAACAATATGTTCTTTCACAGAATCAACCAACAACTTCTTTGCCTTGATGTCTTTCTTCCTCCATTGCAACTTCTCTTCTTCCTCTACAGGTTTAGGAACTTTTGCCTCCACAAACTTAGCCAAATCATTCTCTTCTAAGGTGAGCATTATCCTAAACCTCCATGATGTATAGTTGGATGCTCCCTCGAGTCTATCCTCGATCTTCAATCCATTCACCATCTTGATTGAGGTAGAGATAGACAAAGAATTAAGATGAAGAGAATGGAGTATCGCTGTAGTATCAATTCTAATCACAATATTCTCAAACCCACTCTCATACCATGTTAAATTTAGTGAAAATATTTGAATGCACATAAATTAATTCAAAAAACAACATAGTACATAGCAGATACCCTGGGAAAACCCTCCTCTTGAGGGAGAAAAACCCAGCCAATAATATCTCTTATATTATTGAATCAATAAATGAATCTCCTTTACAATAGGCCAATAAGAAGGCCAATACATAACATCACAATCTGATGCAATACAAAACTGAGTAATATAAACTGCCAATAATTATCTTTACCTTTTACTCATATCACAATCTGCTCTTTGCACAAACTCGCACTTGAAGAAATTGAAGATAGAACAATGTAGAATGGATGATGGATTAGAGAAACTCATCGAATATAAATACAAGAGTGGAGAGGAGACACACCTCTTCAAGAATCTCCAAGTCGGCCTCCAATAATAATAAATGATGTTTATTCATAGAAATTCACGCCTAGAGGAAAATCGTAATTTCTGGAGAGAGAGGTCGGCCTCATACAATGCAACTCTTTATTAATAAAAACTGTGCCTCTTGATGCATATAAATTAAATAGCCTCTTAGCTATTATTTAATTTATCAAGGTAAAGGAGATGGTTGGAAGTAATGAACGAAGGTGTACAATAACATCAACGCATCAAATTGTTTGTTTCTCATTATAAACTTAGCCCCTCTTGGCACATTTTAAACTACACAATTCTTTACACTTGTCAATTATAATTTGAAACATCTCTTTGAGGAAATTTGTTAAACAATTGACCTACCTTGTGTCTACTTCCACATTTTGTATACACATTTACGAGAGTAGTTATAACTATGTAATATAATACATCATTTCTCATTCTTTTTTTATGGATGTGCATACCCCTTTCTAAAGCTTCCATGTTGGTATAGGCATGGGGGATGTTGGAATATGCTTTGGAATTTGGTTTTACACCTAGAAATTGCATTTGCCTGAAATTTTCTAAAGCCTTTTCAACAAATCCATTTTGTGCATATCTTGAAATCATTGTAGTCCATGAGGAAATTTCTCATTGAGGAATTTTGTCAAACAATTCATGTGGCTTGTCTATACATGTCTACGAAAGCATTTTATCAAACATGTTAGACAAGGCAATGAGCTATTTGAAAAAATTCCTCAAAGAAATGTGGTCTCGTAGTGATGGACATCCCCATGAGACCACATTTCTTTGAGGAATTTTTTCCAACAACTCACTACCATGAGACCACATTTTATCAAACATGTTAGACAAGGAAATGAGTTTTTTGAAAAAATTCCTCAAAGAAATGTGGTCTCATGGTGATAAACATCACCATGAGACCACATCTTTGAGGAATTTTTTCAAAAGACTCATTCCCTTGTCTATGCTACCAAATTTAACATACATTTTCCATTTTGTGTATATCCTACAATCATTGTAGTCCATGAGGACATATCTCATTGAGGAATTTTGTCAAATAGTTCATGTGCCTTGTCTATGCATCCACATTTCGCATGTGTCTAGTAAAGGAAATTGCAACCATAACACTCATGAAAATCACCCCCTTTTATGTTTTGATAGATTTCATACCCCATTCCATGGTCCCCTTGTTGCTATGGCTAAAAGCTTAAAACATGTGATTTCAACCTAACTATGGATGCATGGAAAAAATCTATCAAAGCATAATAGTAAGCAAAAGCATAGAAAATATAGTGATTTGTTTTTAAAAATGCCTCAAAGAAATTTGGTCTCATGGTGATGGACATCACCATGAGATCACATTTCTTTGAGACATTTTTCGAACAACTCACTACCTTGTCAATGTGGTAGCATAGACAAGGTAGTGAGCTCACTACCTTGTCAATTTGGTAGCATAGACTAGGTAGTGAGCTCAATACCTTGTCAATGTGGTAGCATAGACAAGGTAGTGAGTTGTTTGAAAAAATGCCTCATAGAAATGGGGTCTCGCGATGATGTACATCACCATGAGACCCAATTTGTATGAGGCATTACATCACCATGAGACCCCATTTCTATTAGGAATTTTTTTAAACAGCTCACTACCTTATCAATGCACAAGGTAGTGAGATCGCTACCTTGTGTTGATGGTGTTTTTCGCACAACAACAATTCAAACATAATATAATATCCTATCTCTCTTGAAAGGTAAATCTCTATCAGCAAGCCTCAAGAGATAACCCCAAGGTCTCTAATGTCAGGTCTTGACAATGCATAAACAACTCAATGATAAATGTGAAAATACTGGTAATCACAAAGGGCCTTACAAATGAACAATTTTGGAAGTGTACTTTCATCAGATGCAACAATATGGTGATGCTTTCAGTCCTAAAATTAACCAATCACAATAATGAAGAATGCTGCAAATGGATAGATCTCCAATAAAACCAATCTATGCTTGATCAAGGACAAGCCCACAACTCTGTAAAAATGGTACAATCTTCTAAGGAAAATGAAGATTTTTATGCTATGAATATTCATCCACATACCCAATAACTGGCGCAATGTAAACAAGAATCCACAGTTGAACTTAGCACAAAATAAGGCCCAGACTAACTTTACACAACAAATTACAATCAACAAATTGCTAAAAGTATGGACTGGAGATCGATCAACATCATTGAAAAAGAACTAAAATCTAACATCTAACATTGAGAATTGAGAACAAGAAACCATAAACTGTCAAAGTGTAACACCAAGCTTGCCAAATCAACAATCCAATTGCATTAACTTCTCTAGCATCACATAACAATTTCCAATCTCTTTCCTCTCCTATAGCTACTATCTTGCATAATCTAACTCCTAACTTAGCCAAATTTGGCTTCTAATCAGCTCTTCTAACCTAGTCTCACCACTTACAAATGAGAAGGCACTGGCCTTTTATAGAAAATTACATTTTGAATCAAATGACATGATTAAATCAATCCTTTGGCTGCAATTGCACTTCTAGAAGCATCAAGTTGTTACATTTAATTTGGGAGCTCATGGTACATCATCATCCAATTGCATAAAAGAAATTACATCATGGAGCAATGAGAAAAAACATTATGCCAGCCTGTCATTAATGAAAATTCTGATTGGATGATGAAATCAACTTCACATGTCTTCTAGAAACTCCTTCCAACTGTAGACAGTTTGGGCATGAATTCTTATGCAAGTTACACTTATAAAATTTGAATTGAACTCTTCCATATTTCCCTTTTGGCATGAATCCATATGCAAGTTCCAAAGGTAGGATGTTGACAAAAGTTGTGGAATTTGGATTTATAGTCAAGCCAATTGTATTTTCTTGAAAGTTTTTAATGTCTTAAAAAATCCATTTTTTGCTTGTCTTGCAATCATGGAATTCCATGAGACCACATTTCTTTAAAGCATTCCATCAAAAAATTCATGTGAGATTTTTCTATTCTACCACATTTTGCATACATGTCTATTTGTGGACATTATATTGGTAGGTCATACGTTAGGAAATGGCTAGAGAAAAGTCACATTCAATAAATTCTTGCAAGGTAGAAATACTTCAAAAAAAATTATCTTTCCATTTTCCTTGTGCTCTTAGTCCACTTGTTTATTCATCATGGTTGAGTGACATTTACTCTTCTACAGGATGATTGTATGTATTTTGTATGAAGGGTTGAATGAAATATATTTCATTTATTTGTATGGATTTATTTTTTAGGAACTAATATTTGTCTCTTTATCATTCTACAAATAAAATTCTCCATCATGGTGAGGAAATCATCAAGGATTAAACCAACATAGGAAGAGATAGAAGCTAAGAATTCAAAGAAAGCAACATATATGAGGGAACATTGTGAGAAGAAGAAATTGGAAACGATTGTCGAAGACATGCCAATTGAAGAGGAACCTCAACCATCAACAAGAGATATGGAATTGGTGGCACAAAGGGAACGACTGCAAAACCTTCATGCTATGAGAAATTTGGATACTATAGTTGGAGACACATCCTCTACCACAAGTGAAGATGGAAGGACACCATCTACCTAATCTCAAGTTGAGAGTACATCATCACTCACATGTGAGGAAGGAGGTACTCCATCATTCCCATCTCAACCTCAAGGTATGCCATCTACTCCATCCCTGATTGAAGGTACACCAACTAGCCCATCTCATTTAAATATTGATGAAATTCCTAATGTTGAGATGAATTTACCTTTGAGAACACCACCTAGAATTTTTCATAGAAATCCAAAGTATTTGACTAATATTGATAAGAATATTTTGCAGCCAATGGAAGGTAAGATTCCAAAATGCACTTGTAGAAGATATTCTCATAAGATTTGGAGAGTGTTATTTGAAAAGATAAATGATACCACAAGATTTCAACTATTTGTTGAGATGATGCAAAGTATAAAGTATAGGCCCATCATGAAGATTCTTGAGTTAAGAACATCAGAGGCCTCAATTGAAAAAACTATTGCGAAGAATCTAATGAGTGCATATGAGAGTGTGGGTAAGACCTCATGCTCAAAAGATAGTAATGTCACACAACATGTTATTACATTGAAAATAGTAATTAATCAAATGAGTAAAGCTCATCTCATTAGAAAGATGAGTCAAGAATTGAGAACTAATAGAAATTTTTTATAAAGATTCATTCAAAGGCGCCAAAGAATTATGGGCATTCTTGGGGAAAGTACCATGAAAAGATAAACCAATTGTTGAAGCATTGAGGTCACTAATTGAATACTTTTAGAAGAATAGCACAAGGGTATCTCCAAATCAAAGGGGTGTGGTAAGAAGGGAGAATCAATAGTCAAAACCATGAGCCACATCAAAAGCATTTTTTGGATACGACTCAAACACAATTTTTTTGTAAATTTATAGAGACGTATTCTCAAATTAAAATTTGTCAAATATATTTTGAAATGCTAAAACTTTTTTATGTCAAGATAAATCACACACACACACACTACTTGTTGTAGATTACATATTAAATTTTCTGACCATTTTTATTTTTATCATTTTATATGTTTAGATTTGCATACTAACAATGTTTTGCAGGATTGTGGCATACATGCCCCACTAGCATCTTCAAGGGACTTCATATAAAAAAAATTATGTAAAAGAGAGGAAGGTCAAATATTCTACAAGAAATTATGCTTGGATGACACATGTCAACATTGTGGTTGCTTGCATCGTATGTCAATATGTGAACATATGTAAAGCACACATGCAGATGGAAAGCAACTAGTAGAGTTTGGCAAGTATAAAATAGTGGCCTACAATAAAAAGATGGTAAAGAAGCAAAAATGTGTGATTTGGTCATTCAAAAGATTCCAGTGTATCAGTTTATGTCTACATTTTGTGATAGTAAAGTGTATGAGTATGCAAGGCATACTCATAGAGCTCGATAGTTTGACTTGCAATTCAAGCTATGCAAGGACACCTTTCCACTTGGTAGCATTGTTTCAGTCATCGAATTTGTAGAGAACTACAGTCTACAACCATAGCATGGAATGCAATCACAATACTATGACTCCACATGGGTTTCTATATTTGTGCACATAGCATTCATTCATGTAGCTGATAGTACAAAGGATAACCAGAAGGTATTGAGGGAGTACCAATTTTATATTAGTGATGATCACACACATTCTACAAATTTTGTGCAAGGTTACTTTCAATTGTTCTACAATGATTTGGCTAGGAGGGGCATAGCATACCGTCAACATATAATATGGTTAGATAATTGTGCATCACAATTCAAGAACTTGTAGATGTTCTATTGGTTGAGAAAGATCCATGTTATTACAGATGTTCAACATATGTGGAACTTTTGTGATGCCAAGCATGGAAAGTGGGAGCATGATGGTGTAGGAGCATGTATCAAAAGAGCATTAGCACAAGAAGAGTTAAAGCATAAAGACAATGCAAAGTTGATAGATGCAAAATCAATTGTCGAGTGGTGTAATGCTTTGATGGGTCCAAGTAATAAAGGTAAGTCTTCATTTTGTATATTTTTTTGGTTGATAGATGATACTAACATTACACCATATGAGGATTGTTGTACATTGATAAGATCAAGTGAGCTACACTTTTTTAGAAGCTCAAATGTAGGTTCATGGAGTATCCATACACAAAAGATGGCATGTTTTTGTTCATCATGTACAATTCAAGCCTGGAACGAGTGCGAGTCAAGGTAGTGGGTTGATGAATGGTGGTTAAGTTATCTTATCCCTCTTGACACATATCAGCCCCCGATGACACTAAAAATGACATAGATGGAATCATCGATTGACTTTGACCACATATTAGATCTAGTTCAACTAGGTAATATATCTACTTCCATAGTTTTTGAAATTCCTATTGTTATCTTAATTTGTAGTGTTTTTGTAATGTTGACTAATTTCATCTAATTTGTTGCACATATCAATGTAGGGCATATTTATGTAGTTATTGTAGATGAAGACAACAAAGAGGGAACAAATTATTACTTGTGTTGTGTTGAGGCCAAAAATAAATTGGAGGCCCCAGTTACAGATGGAGAAAACATCGAATACCCTACAGGCTTAGTGGTTGTTACTAGAACATGGCTTAGAAGGTACCCGCATAAGAGTGTTAATGCTTTGTTGTTTCAGGACTTTGACACACATCAAAAGATTCTCCATTACTTGAACCTTGTCATGGCATCCAATGTTCATTTGATCAAATATGGGGATATACCTTTGAACAAGACCTCATGGAAGGTGTGTGAGTCTCATCATGAGGCAATACTTGACATAATAAAGAGTAGAGTAGGCCTGGATGGTTCATTGGATTAATTTGTAAGTTTGCACATTAATTTTGTAAAGTCATGTTATTGATATTAATGTATTGGTTCTTATTAATTTTTAAGTATGCACATCAAGATTAGTTGATAGTTAGACCTTTCATTTCTATATTTCAAGTTTACATATGAATATTGGGAAAATTATATACATATTTATGGTTTCACCATTTGACCATCTTGAGACCTCAATTTGCAAACTTGACCTTTGCAGCCCTAGATCAGAATTAGGAGACCCTTCCTCAACCATAATTTCACTTGAAACATCAACCATTTCCATCTCATCCATCCAAAATATATCATCTTTCCCTCATGTTGTACATCACTAGAAGATCCCATTTCTTTGAGGCATTTTTTCAATCAACTCACTACCTTGTCATTGCTACCACATTGACAAGGTAGTGAGCTATCACCAGGAGACCCCATTTCTTTGAGGCATTTTTTCAAATAGCTCACTACCTTGTCAATGCTACCACATTGACAAGGTAGTGAGCTATTTGAAAAAATGCCTCAAAGAAATGGGGCCTCCTAGTGATTTGACAAGGTAGTGAGTTTTTTGAAACATCACCAAGATACCCCATTTCTTTGAGGATTTTTTAAAAATAGTTCACTACCTTGTCATTTCTACCACATTGACAAGGTAGTGAGTTGTTTGAAAAAATACCTTAGAAATGGGGTCTCTTAGTGATGTACATCATCAGGAGACCCCATTTTTTTGAGGCATTTTTTCAAGCAGCTCATTTCCTTGTCTATGCTACCACATTTTCCATACATTTTCCATTTTGTGCATTTCCTGCAATCATCTCAATCCTTGACATATCTCTTTGATTCATTTTTTCAAACAATTCAAATGCCTTGTCCATGCTTCCACAATTCTCATACATGTATTCCAAGGGAGTTGAAATTTCTCATAAATGTATGCCAAGCTTGATTGTGATATAAATAACTATTTTCCATTAGTGTTTGATCCTCCATGTAGTGGTAAAACTTAATAGTGACAAGAATCATCTGTGGTCTTTGGAAAGATACAAATTGCAGCAACAAACATCAGCATGTACACCATGACAATCAGGTTATGGTCAAAAACTATAATAGAGGTAACTTTGATTGTAATTTCCCTAGCTCTAGACAAGGCCAATCTCAACCCAAAACTTTTTATAGGTTTATTCCCAATAAATACGAGTAAGTTCCACTTATCTTGGTCTTATCATGTCATTTTGTATCACCTAGAATGCTAGAAAGTGGAAATATTGTGTTTTAGCTATTTCTCTTTACCCAATTTGGAAACTTCATTTCAGAAGTTAATGATGATAATTATCATGTTTTTATTTGTTTGCAGTTTGGATATGATTCTAAAAATGTTGGATAGTCATTGCATGTAGTGCAACCAAAACATCATGGAGGGGGATGATCCTCTCTTAGAAAATGATTTTGTTTACTTTCCTATATATTTCAAGTAGGTTAAAATATCATATAATCACTTTTCATTAATAATTATAGTTAAATTATTGAGTTTTCAAAGCTTTCAACTAATAACTAGATTAGCTTGATTTTTGTTTACAAAAATAGATGTAATTCAGGCTATGCATTTGTCAATTTCACATCGTCTAAAGCTACATGGAAGTTCTATAAAAAATTCTACAAGCATGATTGGGTTGAATTTAATTCCCAAAAGATTTGTGAAGTTACATATGCCAGACTCCAGGTATGTATGATCTCTACCAAGGCTTAATATATATGTTGGCTTCACAACACTTAATATTTTATTATGTCTTTGAATCACCTACATTACAACACTAACTTGATACAAGTACATTTAATCCAACCTTTCTTGTTAGGATTGGGATTATTTACATTGCTTGTATGTTACTTGTGAAGATTAGGTTTATTTATCTTAAAATGGGTCAATTGAGAGCAAATTTCACATATCCCTCAACAATATACCCCTTCTCCTCATATCTCAACACCTCATATCCAAATATCCTTAACCACCCTTCATAACTAGGAAATAGACAAATGACAATGCATAGCTGGAGGTACAAGTAGTAGAATGCAGGAAATGAAAGAAGTAATATGCTCTTGAGAAGTTGAGGAAGGTGTGTGTGTAGTATGTGCAATGGGAAAATGACAATGCAAAACTGGAGGTAGCAAATACTAGAATGTATGAAATAAAAAAGCAATCTGGTCTAAAAGCACTTGAAAAGAAGCAAACAAAACACTAACTCATTTGACTACAAAATTCGACGAAAATGTTCAACGAAATATGTATAATTTGATGTATCGTCAGGTGCTTGTAAAATTTGATGTGTAATTTTCAATTTTTTGAAAGTTTATCCCCAATGTTTGTCGAAATTTCTACGAACCTAGGTTTCTTCAAAATTTTGACTATCAATTTCGTCGACATTTTGACAAACATGAAAAATAAAATAAAAATCAAATTGTGGCCGACATAAAGAAAAGTGAGTTCATTGATTTATTGCGACAGTGTTTTGCTCTACTTGAGACAGTTTGTGGAGAACTAAGGACAACTTTCTCGGGAAAAATCAGAAAAAATTCAAGAAGATATTGCCAGGTTGAGGGTAGTCATTGTCTTTTTGCAGAATTCAGTTGTGAAGTCAGATTTGTAGTTCCAGGTTTGAAAATCATATTTTAAAGCAACATCTCATCAGATTTCATTTTTAGAGGTTTAGGGTTTTGAGAATTTCATGTCCAGATTTTTTTGTGTGGAATCACCATAAGATCACAACTAAGGAATAGATTCTTGTGACTGTAATTATGTGATCCATAACTCTATTGGTCATGTGGCACAGTTGTGCTATAACAAATATAGGATGCATTCATGTGTGACCCAGTTTAATGTGGCTATGTTGTGATAGAAATTGAGGCACTCATATAATGTAGTTAATTCAGGTTGTATAATGTAGGTGTCAATCATCATTGGGTGCATTCAGGTTGTCTCAAGTTTAACAGGTTAGGATGTAATTATAGCATGATGAAGAGTGATTACCTCTTGCTGCAATAAAGAGCCTATAACTCTGGTTGATATGCAGAGTGGTTGTGTTATATCAATTATGTAGTGCATTCAAGCACAACCCATGTTTAATGGGCTATTCTAGAGAGTGATCAAGATTTTCTAAACCTTATGAATGTTACTTAAAAGTGTATAGCTTAAACTACAAACCAATTTTTTTACATACTTGAATGCAATCTTGGGTTACCGCAAACTATAACAATGTGATATGCTAATAACCATTATGGAAAGTATTAAAGCAAGAACCATGATATATATGATACATTTCCCTGATTAGGTTTACATACCTTAATGATCAAACACAAGCTTCCCACACACTCTAGGATACAATCCAAGATCATACCACAACTTTGTCAAGACAACTAATTTTCTGACCCAAGATTTAAGGTTGTTTTTTAATACCAACATAAGCATTGGTAAAAGTATGATTAGGGTACAAACCCTAGGCCTCCGTAGAAACATAAACAATAACTATAGCAGATTAGTGAGGTTGCAATACCAGAAAGATTGAGACATTGTAGGTAATAGCCAAATCTTGCAATCTAAATATTGTAGCCAATAACAAGCACACTATGTAGCTTAGTGATATTTGTAAATGCAATCTATGGTAAGAAGAATGACAATCACTTGAGATGTGACAATCAAAAAGAGGCTGAGCAGTGACAAGATAATAAAGCTAAAACCTTGCATAGTAAAGTGGAGATTTTAACAGTGAGTTTCCTTACCCCCTTGCTGACCTTAAGGGTTTTTCAAATGCTTTTGGTAGTGTTAGATAAGGCAAATGCAATCAGGGAATGACTGTCCAAATGAAGTAACAGTGGTAATCAATGGTTCAATCCTTCTTCTTAGCTCATGAAAGGAATCTTCAAGTGATAGTGAGTGAGTTGTTTGAGATTGCAGCTAAGGGTGCAATACCTAGTCTTAAAGGAAGTTAGCAAAGCAGTAAATGTGCAAGAAAAAAAAATCGTACACAACAAACAATTCACAATGTTATTTTGCATAATACCTTGAGTTTGAAGACAAAAATCTCATTGTATCTTCATGATAAAAGTGGTAACCTTAATGGTCAATCATTGGCAACCATGATTTTAAAACATGCTATTGTGCTTATGGAGGCAACATTTTAAGCAAGGTAGTGAGTGGTGGTTTGGAACAATGGTAGGTATGAAGGACTTGCTTTATATGCATACTATGCAGTCTAGTTTAAGACGTTGTTCTTAGAAGAGATTGAAGGTGCATTATGGAACTCAAGGGTTACCATGAAAATGATTAAAGTAAAGAGAGATCTATTTAAAATCCAAGGTCATGAAGATATTAAATATTTCACATGAAAAACCCTAGTAGCTAGAGTAATGAATACAGTGCCAAAGAGGATAGTGTGCTGGGGAAGATTTAGGAGATCTCCACATTATCTAATTACACGGAAATACATCATTTATTTATTTTTTTAATTAAAAGAAATCATTCTAAACCCTATATAGGATACATTGATACTTCAAAAGCCTCTGAAGGAATTTGAGATTATGCAAATATATGTCGAGTAAATACCTAGATTACAAATAGTAGCGGGAACAATGTAAGATTTGTTGAGCATATCAGGAATGAGATAAGCAGCAATGAATCCTATGCCTCCTTTCACGCACATCTCCTCACCGTTCTCTGTCATTCTTATAGAAACAATTCTCCATTTTGGTGGTCTATGCTTGAAAATAATGTTTTTACGAAGGTTTTAGAGTATGTTTATTAAAATGAAAACTCCATTCTGGTGGGCTATGCCTGAAAATAAGATTTTGAGAAAAGTTTTAGGGTATGTTTATTAAAGTTTTAGATTATTTTGGTGGGCTATATTTTTTATTCCTTAAATGATTTATTCAAATGGATTGTGACCAAATATATGACTAACTATTTAGTCATTTTTATTTGTGTGACTAAATAATTTTTTAATCAATGACCAAACTAGTAATTTATTTACTCATTTATAGCTGAGTTGCAAAAAATGAGCAAAATTTAGTCATTTTTAGTTTTTGTGACTAAAAGTTTTAGTCACCTAGTCATTTATTTTCCAAATTCTACTAGTGTGTGCTTCCTTGTGTGATTAGGGCTCTCTCAATGTTGAGGGCCCTAGGGATAAGCTTGTCATAAGAAGTGACACATTGCATCTTTAACTAAAAGGATAAATCCGTATTGACATTAGCAATGATGATTCTGATTTGTTGCTCCTTAGGAATGGGTCACTTGCTCTTACTAGCTTGCTACCTCCATCATTGTAGGAAGTTTTCGATCAAGTTCAATATTATGATTTTAGGAGTCTTAACGGTTGGAAATCATAGTAAAATCAGAATTTAATAAGTTTTGGAATTAGCATTTTAAAGTGTTTTTTGGGGTTATTAACTTCAAACTATCTTCTCTTTTGTAGGGGTAGTTGCATGCCAATTTTTTTTGGTGTAAAATATTGGAATTATTAGATTTTATTACCTGTATATGAATAAAAATTATTGGATTGTGAGTTTGATATTTTTTAAAGATCTAAATAGTCAAGCTTGGTAAAGAAAAATCATATCAGATAATATTAGTCCAAAACAAAATGGAGAGACACTTGATAGATTATGGGCTAGATTGAAAAGAAAGAGTGATGATAAATGTTATTGTCCTTGCAATAATTGCAAGGGCTTAAAGATGAGACAAATTTTAATCACAACAACTGAGAAACATTGTAGGCAACATGGTCACATTGAAGGGGGGCATGATTATCATCCATTGGTAAGTTGTTAATTATATGTGTTTATATTTATTGAATTTGTAAATGTTTATATCATTTTAACATTTTATATATATATATAATCACTTGATCATGATCATGGTTTATTTGTGTCTATTATTATTATAAAGGTGGGGTGCCCTAGGGTAGATGATATGGATTATCACAGCCTGAAGAATGTGGTTTTGCAAGCAGATGAACATGGAGCTGTGAATATCAAAGATGAAGTTAATGATCCTATGGAAGAAGATGATCATGCACCAGAAAACACAGTTGAAGATGATGGTATGAATATATTGATCCATGAGACATTTAGTGGTAGAGCTGATCATGATGATCAAGATGACTTTGATGATGTTCACGATTTACCTGTACTTGAGAAGGCATACGAGCCCCTTTATGAAGGCTACCAAACAACTCTTCTCTATGTTGTATTGTTGATTTTGAATTTGAAGGTTATGAATGGTTTATCAAACATAGCAATCTCACGGATGTTAAGGTATGTCATATATGTCATCTTTTTTCATCTATTTTAATTTTTGTTAGTTCATCACTAGTAAATAAATGATGAAATACGTACCATTAATATTATTTATATTTACAAATTATTTTTTGTTGTAGATTGATTGGTGAATGTTTGTTACCACCATCAAATATTTTACCTCGCTCATACCGAGATTTATCTGCCATTATGAAAGATATCGGAATGGAGTATCAAACAATGAATGCATGTCCCAATGATCATATTATATATCATAAACAACATGAATTTGCAACAGAATGTTCAGAATGTCATATCAGTAGATATCGAATAGATCAACTAACAAAAAAGGTGCCTCGCAAGGTTCTTCGTTATATTCCTATTATTCCACGTATGCAACGATTATTTAGGTGTGAAAGCTTAGCGTAATTTATGGATTACCATGCACATAATAGAAGTGGAGATGAAATTCTTTGAATACCTACGGATGGTTATGCATTTAGGGACATGGAGGAAAAATGGCCACACTTTAAAGAAGAACCTCGTAATCTCAGAATTTCATTGGGAACTGACGATTTCAATCTATTTGGAGAGCTGAGATCTATTTACTCGGTGTGGCTTGTTTTTGTTATCAACAATAACATTCCTCCATGGATGTGAATAAAGAGGGAGCACATAATGTTGTCAATGATTGTTCCAAGTATTTGTTTACATCAATTTTCTTTAATGTAGTAGCATCTCATTTGTCTTATTTGTTGCATAATGACTTATATTTTTTTTATTCAATAGTCATGTACATTAATTTATATATATTGTAGTAAAATAGTTATAATAATTATGTAATGTTTATGTTCATTCAACTAGGTAAGTACCAAGTTAAAGATATGAATTTATATATCAAGCCTCTTATCGACGAGTTACTAAAGTTATGGAATGGTGTCACTATGTATGACGTCTTTAGACCAATAGGACAAAGCCAATTTCAATTCCATGCAATGCTTGTATGGACAATTCATGATCCCCAGGGCTAACACATTTTTGTGGTATGTTATAACGTTCGACTGCACTTTAACAATATTTAATTTGATGAAGTAGATATCATGCATGTTTTTAAAATAATCTATTCATTATATATAATTATAAAAATTGACATATTTAATCCAATTATATATGATCTTGTAGGTCTTCAAACAAAGGGAAAATTTGCATGTCCAATTGTGGTCCCAAGATGAAATCTCGTCGTTCAACAAGTTTAGGAAAGCAGGTGTTTGATGAGTATAGGCACTTCCTCCATAGAAATAATAAGTATCGAACTACTGAAAAACATCTTTTCAATGGGAAAGTGGAGACTACATCAAAACCACGAAGAATGACACCTCGCCTATGGAAGTTGGAATATAATAGAATTAATCATCAAGGTTATACATCAGATCAAATTGTTTATCTATCATATATGATATGTTTTGAATTTATATTTTTATATTGTGTTGTGTTTAATCATGTTGTAATTGACAATGATTGTCGTTGTTAATTTGTTTAACTTATATGCTTCATGAAGGTTGTCAAGGCATTAATGGTCGGCTTCCATAGGGACTGAAAAGTTATCCCAGAAAATTTAATAGGTTTCCCTACTATGAGAAACTACAAATTGTGCATTTGTTTGATACAATGCATATCAAAAAGAATATAACATAAACGTTATGAAAAATATTGGATAGAAGGCATGACAGAAAAAATTGTCAAAATTTGTAGTGATATTCAAGAAGCCAATCATGCAATGAAAAATGTCATTCAATTAAATAGTGATGGAGACCAAATTAATATAAGTGTCTTTCCTTAGTTATTAACAGAGCAACAAAGCAATGCTATAAAAGAAGTCATACGAAAAATTTGATTTCCCACAGGATTTGCTGCGAACATAAACAATATAATACCAAAGAAAGGTGAATTTGGGCCAGGGATGAAAATGCATGATTGGCATACCTTCATTAAGGTAATTATTCTGGTATATTATATACACTTGTATAATGCATGTACTTTTCAGTGTATTGTGTTTACTAATTTTGGAAAAATAATGAAAAGATCATTTTATAATTGTTGCAGTATGTTCTACCTCTATCTCTCCCAAATAACTTTGACAACAATGTCAAGCAAGTTATATATGATCTTGGAAAATAAATGAGGTAAGTAGCGATATTTGTTCAATTCATTGTATACATTTTATAATTGCCATTTGTTTTACTTGTTATGTAATATACTATATATTTTTGTTAAATCTCGTTAATATATTTGCACCTTGAATCACTTGTAGATGGTTGTTATCTAAAGAAATCCATAAAGAAGATATAAATTATTGGAAAAGAAAAATTCCTCGTCTAATGTGTGAAATGCAAAAGTGTCTACCTTCGACATTTTTCAATGCACAAGAACACTACCTCATACACCGAGTTGGGGAGATTGAATCATGTGGACCTGTACACACAAGGTCAATGTGGATGGTTGAGAGGCACTTGAAATTTTTAAAGGCTTTGGTTAGACAAAGAGCACATCTTGAGGGTTCTATGGTGGAGGGATATAGGGTATACCAGACCATGGTATACATTAGTGAATATCTTCTTAAGTTTGCAGCAAAGATCCATGTAGATCGCATTTGGGATCCCAACTCCATTAAAAAATTCAAAGGGGAGTACCTGATGGGGAAAGGTAGATTGAGGAAAGTGAGAGGTAATTATAAGATGGTCATGGAGATTAATTGGAATACATTTTACCTATGGTTTTTATGTATATTGTACTTATTTCATTTTTAATCTTCAATATACATCAATTATAAATTAAGGTCATATACTGTGGTATTTAACTAATTATACGCTATTTGTGAATTTCAAATTTTTTTGATACTGTTGGTCAAGAGTGGGATGCACTATATTTGTACATCGCCAAAAATATTGATTGGATGATGATATGGATTGAATGATGTCAACAATCTGGTCGTGCATTAACATGGGAAGGTGTGGCTTCATTAGTTAAAGAAGCTCATCGTAATGGAGATTCCAATGTTACACAAAGAGAAATTGATTTAGCATATGGTTTAAGAGATAAAAATGTACATATAAATATATTAATAATCCATATTATTTAATTATTTTCAATTATATTGATGTATATATATGTTGAGATTGTTTTCTTTGCATACATTGGGCCAAGAATAAATATGTTTATCAACTGACGATATTGATATAATTTTTCATGTTTGACATATTGTAGGTGAAACACCACAAGGCTATGTGGTGCAATGGTCATAAATTTTGAATCAAAATGTTGGATGGCATGAAGAAAACTTGTGATTCTAGTATAACTGCAGTCTTTCAGGTAACTAATGTTTCATCTAGAAGCGACATACATCCAGAAGTCTCAGAAAATCAATACTATGGGATTTTGGATGATATACTTGAGTGTGACTTTAAGTCCTTCAGATTAATTATGTTCGTCGTACTATGGTATAGGCTAGGATTGAATGAAAATGATCCTAAAAGAACTGTTATTGAACATGATAATGTATTTACCATGGTTAATACAAGGTTGATCGAGTGAGCTGAAAATGAGCCCTATGTTCTTCCAAGCCAATGTGAGCAGGTATTTTACTCAGAGGTTCCATGTAAACCGGGTTGGTCATTTGTTGTTAGACATGATCCAAGAGGAAGGTCGGTAAATTATAATGTGCTGAAAGAAGAAGATACCAAAGTACTAGAAGATGATGTAGATAATGATCACGATCAACAGTTAGTTGATGATGTCCTTGACGAAGATGTCAAAGAGAAGGAACTAGATTATGTAGGAGTTAATGTTCATGAAGATGATATCCATGTGGATGATGACATTATTGAAACTGATATCAATGAAAATGATGATGATATGACCAATCCTTACAATGTTGAACCTGGATCAGATGATACAAACAAAGTGTTGGATGAAGAAGAAGATCAATGACATTGAAATGTATGAGTTATGCGATTATATTATCTATTTGATATTAATTTCTTGATAGAATTATATTTGACTTATGTGGTTACATAATTAATTCATGATGTTTTTAATTTTTATGCAATTACATAATTAATTTAATGATGTACTTTTTAATGTTTGAAAGGTCAAAAAATTAAAACATTTCAATAGTGATGTTAACAACCTTGAAATTAGTGTGTTTTATGTTTCATGTGATCATAAAAGATTAAAAAGTTAGTTGTAGAGGTGGTTGTTCAGTGGTTGACGTGTAAATTCCTTTAAAAGGCATAAAGTGATCATTGTAATGGTTGTTGATGGTTGAGGATTTAAAATACAAGCTCTTGACATTCAAAAATTTATGTTTTTCTTCAAAATTTATGTATTTTTCCTGTTATGTAGCACTGTATGGTCACATGTAGCCATATTTTGATGTGAAATCAATTCCAAGTCATGAAGATATGTGTTAGCTTTGATTTGAATCTAATTTGAGTGCTTAAGGCGTTGATTTGAGTTAGAAAGGTTCATTTCTTTGCATAGAACCCGGTTACCCTATTTTTGAGGGTTTTGTAGTCCAAACATGATATAAAGGGGCTCTTACACTTTTTGTGATTGCTGTAGCTTGTGTAAGAGGCCCCATGGATACTATTGTAATTGTAGGATGCATGAATATGGTGTAGGATGAAAAATAAAGAAGGTATAGCTGTTGTCCTCAAGAGTTTTGTGAATAAAAACATGTGAAATGAGAGGTTCAAGCCTAGGTTTCAACAAAACATGTAGGCGAGATCTGATTTTATGAATTTTTATCCATGTGCAGACCTAATGGGTTGTTTCTGAATACTGAATATAAATGATATGCATACACACACACACACATATGTATGTATGTATGTATGTATGTATTTTTAAATGTAAATGTAAATGCAATTACTGGATGGTCTCCTAGAACTATAAATGCAACATATCATTAAAGAAATCTATATCTATGTATATAAATGTGTATTTCTAAATGCAAGTGTAAATGCAAAGAGCATATGGTTTTGTAGTGTTATAGATACAACATATCCATAAATTAATGTAATTGAAATTCTAAAGTCTTCAACACATATAATATGAAATCGATCAAACTATTAAACTACATGAGAAATAAATGAAAACAGTAAATGAATATGTATGTATATTTGTAAATGTAAGTGTAAAATAAATAAGAATAATGAAAATTATAAAATAATACAAGGAAAGGTTTAGAGTTTAGAGTGGGAGAGAGATAGAGGGTAGAGGGTTTAAGGGTTTAGAGTTTAAGGGTTAATGGTTTAGGGTTTAGGGTTAAAGGTAGAGGGTGTTGGTTTATTTTTTACACTATAATTAGGTTGGTCTTCTAATCTACCTATGGGATTGTCAATTCCAATCAAGGGCAGCTCGAAGGACCTGGACCAATTGATGAGGATTTTAAAAAGCCTCCTACACTTTGGGCTCTGCAAGACCTAGGAGGTTGATCCCTTAATGTGTTTACAACCTCTGCACCAATATCATAAACAACATTAACACATAACAGATAATCTCATTGAATAGCTCAACACAATAGGATAATATCGAATAAAATTGGTTGTTCACCAATAATATCAACTATGTGGAGCATGAGATAACTACAACACAATCCATAGTAAAATATATTCATTAATTTTCAATTTGTAGCAAGCTCTAGGAAAAGACAAACAATTATTGAACTACACAAATAAGTACAACTTAGATCAGTGCCATATATCCATTGCAAGAGTCAAATTCATAAGCATCTAAAGGTTTATGACAGATTTAATACATAGCATATAACTTATAAGATCCCTGACAATATTGCATTACAATTTCATTAGTATGCATTCTCACCCAATACTACTTATCAAATCCTTATACATAACATATCCACCTATAATCCCATTCAAGTATTTTAATTAATTCCTTGAATTAAAGCTAAAATAAGGATTATACACACCACAACAGTGAGATGAATGAAACAACCCTTAGTCATCTTATTCAAAATTCGGATATGCATGTTCAGTGGAGAGACATGAGTTTGAATTTATCATTTCAACTCAAATGCTACTATTGTTATACAACATTAAATCCCCATGAATTCAAAACCGATTACAGAATAACTTAGAACCTAAATCTCTCTAAAACCATCAAACTTTACAATTTTCTCTGCAGCTTCACCTAGAATCGACCAAAAATTATCTAACTTGCTAACCCGTACTTCTGGCCTTGAAATCCTTCTTATAGAAAATGAAGGAGCAAACAAACATCAAGCCAAAAAGTACACATGTCACCAGCCAAATGAAGCATCTAGTGATATTCCAAAAATCATTACAACAGCCATCACCCTAGAGAATATTCCTATTCATCATGTCAGCTGAGGAAAATTGAGGCAACAACAAAAAACCACAAGAAACCCACATTGAGACCACCATCAAAGCAAAACTGGAGGCTGTTGTAATTGCAACATCTGATTTACCACTCATTAGTAATTCATTCTTTTATTCCTCCTTAGTCAAATATTTATTTACCCACCTTTGATATTCTTCATCAATTGGCCAATCAAAATTAATTACCTCATTCACCTTGACATTATAAGGTGTGTATTTTATTGCTACCTGATTTGCATCTCTTTCAAAAGATTCCAAAAATGAGCTGGTACTAATGATTTTATCCATACAACTCACCAACAAGTCATAATCTGAGTCATCACAAATTAATTTAATTTGATCATTGATGACCTCACCTACCTGACCCTGCCACTACTGGAGTGACCTGATTTTCCCCTACTCATCAATTATATCAGGTAACAATGTGTTACCCCAATCATTGAAATTCTTCACCAACTCCCTAGTCTTCCTACTTAATTCATTTGGTAAGGTCTAAAAACCTTGCAATGATTTTACTAACACATGAGTAGGCTTTAATGATTGGGGCCTATTGTTTGTATCAAACCTTGAGGCCTTATACATGACATCCAAATCACTGGCCCTAGGGATCCAATTTTCAATCAATGGTATCACTACCTCATGATCCCTATCAATATTCTTTATTGCATCTAAAAAAAAAAGAATATAAAGAATGTATAGATATAAATTTATTATCAACCTTTTCATTCAAATTCCTTAAAACAGTAATAACAATCTCTTTTTTCTTTGAAAGAGATCCCTCCTCACTTACCCTCAAAGATTCCTGTAACTCATCAATTCTTTGCAAGAGCTGTTTCTTTGTAGGATAAAAAAAGCACTCTGTTTCTTCATCAATTTCCTCTAAAGAAGGGGTGAAGGTAGGATTTTGACTGGGAGACTCTAGTGTGGAAACAATTGGAAAAGCAAGAGGCACTGACCCTACTATGGAAGGTAATGTACTAGTCCCTAGAGCACTTGATGTCTCCCCAATCTATCTATACCTGAAACTTTCCACCTTAGTTTGTAACTCAACATTCCTCTGTTGCATCTTGTTGTATTCTTCAATCAAAAGGTTATACTTCTCCATTAGGATTTTCTTTTCAGCCTCCTCCCTTTCAGCAGTCTTTTGGGACAATTTGGCCACATTCATAGTTAAACTAGTAGCCTCGGTGGTTGAGTTCTCTGAAGCTCTCTTTATTAGTAATCCCCCTCTGAAATTTGGATTAATGTCTATAATATTTGGCTTTCTCCCCTGTGGGGCCAAAGTCCAAATTGCCAAGGTTTCATACTCTTCACTTAAAGTAGAATCTTGAAGTGCTGCCTTGACTTCTTCTTCAGATTCTTGCAAGGGATACTTGGACTTCATAATAGCATTAAAGGCCACTGCATCTGCAATGTCCCATTCAGGAAGAATCAATACACCAGCCTGACTCACCAATTTTCTTCCTTCCTCAGGAGTGATGTTCTTAAATTCTTCCATTAATTCAGCTTTCACTTCCTCATCATTCTCCTGGTCTAACCTGTCAGGTCTTAGTTCTCTTCTCTCCTTACATTTATTTTGATATTCTTCAAACTTCATCCTCCATACCAATTGCAAGAATACAAGAGTCTTTACAAATGCATTGTCGTCTAGAAACTCCTTACATGCTTCCATTCTTGCATCTTGTACAGTTTTTCCTTTCATATCTAAATCAGATAAAACCAATTCAGCTAGCCTAGGAGGGGAAGGCATACCAACTTGCATGTCTTGATCAGTAATAATAATTTCATCCATCAAAATCTCTAGTGGTTGATCAGTTCTTTTCCTTTTAGGGCTTGGCTCAGATGGTGGTGATGGGGGACTATCTTCTAGTGATGATTCTAAATCAATGATCTTAATTGCCCCAAGCACTTTGAATTTTGGACCTGTTTGTGAAGGAAACTTCATAATTTGCTTCCCCTTTCTGTCCACTTCTTCCTCATCACTGCTGCTATCCTTTTTTCTCATGTAAATGGGCCACTTTTCTATAGGCTAGTATGCTGGCCTTGTTTCAAATGGTTTGGCACCTTGTTCTTGTACACCCAGAATCAACTCTAAGTTTACTTTTTTGGTTCTCAAAGTTCCCATAATCTCTTTGAAGTTCTCCATCAGAAAATAAAATTTCTTATGGTGGGGACTAAACTCCAACAGTGGATCATATTTCGGATCCATTTTGTGCACAATATCTAATAGCTTATCATAACCTATCCATTTCTCCTTGTTCAACTCCTACTTATTTAGGTCGAAGTAATTTCTAATCAGGTCCTCAAGAAAGTTGGACTCATGCACAAACTTTCTATCCTTTATTCTTTATCTAAAAAAGGTAAAAAAACCCTCAAGATCATGCTGCCACTTTGGACCACATCTCAAATGATAATCCTCAAAGAATTTCTCAAAGTGCACCCAACCTCCTTTTGAAAAGGAAAAATCAGATACCACTGTATAATCAGGGAAAAATGTTCTCTTACCCCTCCCTGTGAGGTTGTCCTCATGGATGCAACCTATCTGCCACATAAATTTTGCAAACCCCACTCTTGGTGGCACATTGTATGGCAGTATATGAGGGGCTCCTTGAAAACCATATACCCTCAAAATAGTGTTGACTAGGAATGGGATAATGTCACCCTAGTTATGGCTGACTTTTAATTTTGGCTTCCTCCCCTTTGGCCTGAGGAAATCATGTAATTCCTCAGGAATCCTAGGTACATTCACCATCAATATAGCCCTCAATCTGGAAGAAAAACAATTATCAAATTGCACATAACTAGTGCTTTCCTTATTACAAGATAAATTTGCAGCCCATATCTGTATTGGCAATCTTTCTGCATCAACCGATTGCCTTAATTTCATCTTCTCAAAGAAGAAGTCAACATTCTTGAATAAAAACATTTGCATCAGCATAGAATACCAAAATAATTGAGTGTCAGTATCATTTTTCTATAGCTTTGAGAGCCCCTCATGTATCCTCTCAGCCAAGAAAGAAGCAAAGTCATATGTGATAGAGAAGTTAAGGTGTTGTATTTGCACCCCCATGAACATGTATGCAATGGGAATCACTGCACCATGATTGAAACCAAAAATCTGATAGAATGAATAAAAAGTGGCTAGGAAATGATTTGAAAAACAATTTAATCTAAAAGGTTCTTAGTCACTAGGGCTGATATGAAATCTTGAACCTCCTGCCTTAGCTAGATGAGGTGGAAGCAATTTAGCTCTGAAAAGAGACTTCAACTTTGCATATTCTTGCTTCATTTCCTCAAGGTTGATAGGCACCAAGTCCTCACTCGGTTTACTCAAGTCAAAAATCTATTGAATATCATCTATGTTAATGGTTAACAAAACCTTTCCATCATTATCCCTAATTACTCATGTGACAGGGTCATATCTTGCAGCTACTGCCCTAAGTAGGTCTACATTAGGGAAAAAATTTGGTACCACCAATTTCCCCATATCATACATCCATCCATTTGAAAAAGGGTGAGGCAAATTCCTCTGTCCATACCACAATCTAAACATTTCCAAACCCATGAGAGGAACCCTAGTATTGGCTATGTTGGAACAATTGTATACTAACCCCTCTCCCAGGATTTTCCCTCGAATCAGAACCAACCCCTTCTTTCTATCACTCATTGACAAGGACAATTGATCCAGGAAATCATCATACAAGTTTCTTTTTAAATAGTCAATCTGGTTAGAATGTTGCTTGGGTGGTGCCATCTCGGACAAACTAGGGCTTCTTATAACTTCACACTTCAAATAGCTAGGACTAACCAGAGATATGAAATTACAGAACAAAATATAGCCCTAAAATGTTTATCAACAAGCCCTATGATAAGTACCACAAATATTTTCCTTAATTCAAGCATAGAGTGACCGGGAAACACAAAAATTAACTCACGATTATTTTCGCAAAAATCCCAAATTCTGGCTGTTAGGGTTCACAACCTTGCTCTCGGCTCTGAAACTACTTCACAAAATACTTGAATGCTTTGTGACACACATAAAGCAGGAGAATTGATTTTATTTCAATCAAATTGTTCTAGTAAATGTCTCA
>VDFB02168118.1:54685162-54727933 GCA_007258455.2 Sequoia sempervirens
TTTTTTCACTTGAATCCTTTTGCGGAGAATCATCATCAACATCTGCAACGGTGGCTTGTTGCTTAGGTCTAGTTGGACAATGCTTAGCAAAGTGGCCAAACTTATCACACCTAAAGCATTAGATCTTGGAAAAATCTCTTTCTGAAGGGGAGCACCATCATTTCGATCTTATTCCTCTGAAGAACTTTCTTTCCATTCTTCCTTTCCTCAAAGTTTGGTATAGAACAAGGAATATCTCTAATAGATGAACTTTGACCAACGCTTCTGAAATGTACTAATCTGACTCCTTTTAATAATCAGTCTCGCTTATCAAACCCCTGTAAGTTTGGGATCTTGCACTCCACCCTTTGAATGTAGGACTCCCATGATAATGGAAAACTGTTGAGAGCAAGCATCATCAAGTATTTATCATCAACCACATGACAAATTGTAGAGAGCCAATCTCTCAATTCTGAAATCCTCATGAAGTAGGAAATCACTGTTTCTCCTTTCGCCATCTTCACATGGTGAAGTTGTTGCTTCACCACAAGTGCCCAACTTCTGATGTTGATTTCGTACATCTCCTCTAATTTCTTGAACATCTCCCTTGCAATCTTCAACTTGGAGACAATCCGAACAATATGTTCTTTCACAGAATCAACCAACAACTTCTTTGCCTTGATGTCTTTCTTCCTCCATTGCAACTTCTCTTCTTCCTCTACAGGTTTAGGAACTTTTGCCTCCACAAACTTAGCCAAATCATTCTCTTCTAAGGTGAGCATTATCCTAAACCTCCATGATGTATAGTTGGATGCTCCCTCGAGTCTATCCTCGATCTTCAATCCATTCACCATCTTGATTGAGGTAGAGATAGACAAAGAATTAAGATGAAGAGAATGGAGTATCGCTGTAGTATCAAATCTAATCACAATATTCTCAAACCCACTCTGATACCATGTTAAATTTAGTGAAAATATTTGAATGCACATAAATTAATTCAAAAAACAACATAGTACATAGCAGATACCCTGGGAAAACCCTCCTGAGGGAGAAAAACCCAACCAATAATATTCCTTATATTATTGAATCAATAAATGAATCCTCCTTACAATAGGACAATAAGAAGGGCCAATACATAACATCACAATCTGATACAATACAAAACTGAGTAATATAAACTGCCAATAATTATCTCTGCCTTTTACTCAGATCACAATTTGCTCTTTGCACAAACTCGCACTTGAAGAAATTGAAGATAGAACAATGTAGAATGGATGATGAATGAGAGAAACTCGTCGAATATAAATATAAGAGTGGAGAGGAGACATGCCTCTTCAAGAATCTCCAAGTCGGCCTCCAATAATAATAAATGATGTTTATTCATAGAAATTCGCGCCTAGAGGAAAATTGTAATTTCTGGAGAGAGAGGTCAGCCTCATACAATGCAACTCTTTATTAATAAAAATTGTGCCTCTTGATGCATATAAATTAAATAGCCTCTTAGCTATTATTTAATTTATCAAGTAAGGTAAAGGAGATGGCTGGAAGTAATGACCGAAGGTGTACAATAACATCAACACATCAAATTGTTTGTTTCTCATTATAAACTTAGCCCCTCTTGGCACATTTTAAACTACACAATTATTTACACTTGTCAATTATATTTTGAAACATCTCTTTGAGGCATTTTGTTAAACAATTGACCTACCTTGTGTCTGCTTCCACATTTTGTATACACATTTACGAGAGTAGTTATAACTATGTAATATAATACATCATTTCTCATTCTTTTTTATGGATTTGCATACCCCTTTCCAAAGCTTCCATTTTGGTATAGGCATGGGGGATGTTGGAATATGCTTTGGAATTTGGTTTTACACCTAGAAATTGCATTTACTTTGAAATTTTCACAAAGCCTTTTCAACAAATCCATTTTGTGCATATCTTGAAATCATTGTAGTCCATGAGGAAATTTCTCATTGAGGAATTTTGTCAAACAACTCATGTGGCTTGTCTATACATGTCTACGAAAGCATTTTATCAAACATGTTAGACAAGGCAATGAGCTATTTGAAAAAATTCCTCAAAGAAATGTGGTCTCCTAGTGATGGACATCCCCATGAGACCACATTTCTTTGAGGAATTTTTTCCAACAACTCACTACCATGAGACCACATTTTATCAAACATGTTAGACAAGGGGAAATGAGTTTTTTGAAAAAAAATCCTCAAGAAATGTGAAGTCTCATGGTGATCAACATCTTTTCCATGAGAGACCACATCTTTTGAGATTTTCAAAGACTACATCCCTTATGCCCTAAATTACATTACATTTTCCATTTTGTGTATATCCTACAATCATTGTAGTCCATGAGGACATATCTCATTGAGGAATTTTTTCAAATAGTTCATGTGCCTTGTCTATGCATCCACATTTCACATGTGTCTAGTAAAGGAAATTGCAACCATAACACTCATGAAAATTACCCCCTTTTATGTTTTGATAGATTTGATACCCCATTCCATGGTTCCCTTGTTGCTATGGCCAAAAGCTTAAAACATGTGATTTCAACCTAACTATGGATGCATGGAAAAAATCTATCAAAGCATAATAGTAAGCAAAAGCATAGAAAATATAGTGATTTGTTTTTTAAAATGCTTCAAAGAAATTTGGTCTGATGGTGATGGACATCACCATGAGATCACATTTCTTTGAGGCATTTTTCAAACAACTTACTACCTTGTCAATGTGGTAGCATAGACAAGGTAGTGAGCTCACTATCTTGTCAATTTGGTAGCATAGACAAGGTAGTGAGTTGTTTGAAAAAATGCCTCATAGAAATGGGGTCTCGCGGTGATGTACATCACCATGAGACCCAATTTGTATGAGGCGTTACATCACCACGAGACCCCATTTCTATGAGGAATTTTTTTAAACAACTCACTACCTTGTCACATTAACAAGGTAGTGAGCTCACTACCTTATCAATGCACAAGGTAGTGAGATCACTACCTTGTGTTGATGGTGTTTTTTGCACAAAAACAATTCAGACAAAATATAATATCCTATCTCTCTTGAAAGGTAAATCTCTATTAGCAAGCCTCAAGAGATAACCCCAAGGTCTCTAATGTCAGGTCTTGACAATGCATAAACAACTCAGTGATAAATGTGAAAATACTGGTAATCACAAAGGGCCTTACAAATGAACAATGTTGGAAGCGTACTTTAATCAAATGCAACAATATGGTGATTCTTTCAGTCCTAAAATTAACCAATCACAATAATGATGAATGCTGCAAATGGATAGATCTCCAATAAAACCAATCTCTGCTTGATCAAGGACAAGCCCACAACTCTGCAAAAATGGTACAATCTTCTAAGGAAAATGAATATTTTTATACTATGAATATTCATCCACATACCCAATAACTAGCACAATGTAAACAAGAATCCATAGTTTAACTTAGTGAAAAATAAGGCCCAAACTAACTTTACACAAAAAATTACAATCAGCAAATTGCTAAAAGTATGGACTGGAGATCGATCAACATCATTGCAAAAGAACTAAAATCTAACATCTAACATTGAGAATTGAGAACAAGAAACCATAAACTATCAAAGTGTAACACCAAGCTTGCCAAATCAACAATCCAATTGCATTAACTTCTCCAACATCACAACAATTTCCAGTCTCTTTCCTCTCCTATAGCTACTATCTTGCATAATCTAACTCCTAACTTAGCCAATTTTGGCTTCTAATCAGCTCTTCTAACCTGGTCTCACCACTTACAAATGAGAAGGCACTGGCCTTTTATAGAAAATTACATTTTGAATCAAAGGACATGATTAAATCAATCCAATGGCTGCAATTGCACTTCTAGAAGCATCAAGTTGTTACATTTAATTTGGGAGCTCATGGTTCATCATCATCCAATTGCATAAAAGCAATTACATCATGGAACAATGAGAAAAAAACATTATCCTAGCCTGTCATTAATGAAAATTCTGATTGGATGATGAAATCAGCTTCACATGTCTTCTAGAAACTCCTTCCAACTATAGACAGTTTGGGCACGAATTCTTATGCAAGTTACACTTTTAAAATTTGAATTGAAATCTTCCATATGCAAGTTCCAAAGGTAGGATGTTGACAAAAGTTGTGGAATTTGGATTTATAGTCAAGCCAATTGTATTTTCTTGAAAGTTTGTAATGTCTTAAAAAATCCATTTTGTGCTTATCTTGCAATCATGGCATTCCACGAGACCACATTTCTTTAAAGCATTCCATCAAAAAATTCATGTGAGCTTTTTCTATGCTACCAAATTTTGCATACATGTCTATTTGTGGACATTATATTGGTAGGTCATACGTTAGAAAATGGCTAGAGAAAAGTCACATTCAATAAATTCTTGCAAGGTAGAAATACTTCAAAAAAATTTATCTTTCCATTTTCCTTGTGCTCTTAGTCCACTTGTTTATTCATCATGGTTGAGTGACATTTACTCTTCTATAGGATGATTGTATGTATTTTGTATGAAGGGTTGAATGAAATATATTTCATTTATTTGTATGGATTCATTTTTTAGGAACTAATATTTGTCTCTTTATCATTCTACAAATAAAATTCTCCATCATGGTGAGGAAATGATCAAGGATTAAACCAACATAGGAAGAGATAGAAGCTAAGAATTCAAAGAAAGCAACATATATGAGGGAACATTGTGAGAAGAAGAAATTGGAAACGATTGTCGAAGACATGCCAATTGAAGAGGAACCTCAACCGTCAACAAGAGATATGGAATTGGTGGCACAAAGGGAGCGACTGCAAAACCTTCATGCTATGAGAAATTTGGATACTGTAGTTGGAGACACATCCTCTACCACAAGTGAGGATGGAAGGACACCATCTACCTAATTTCAAGTTGAGAGTACATCATCACTCACATGTGAGGAAGGAGGTACTCCATCATTCCCATCTCAAACTCAAGGTAAATCATCTACTCCATCCCTGATTGAAGGTACACCAACTAGCCCATCTCATTTAAATATTGATGAAATTACTAATGTTGAGATGAATTTACCTTTGAGAACACCACCTAGAATTTTGCATAGAAATCCAAAGTATTTGACTAATATTGATAAGAATATTTTGCAGCCAATGGAAGGTAAGATTCCAAAATGCACTTGTAGAAGATATTCTCATAAGATTTGGAGAGTGTTATTTGAAAAGATAAATGATACCACAAGATTTCAACTATTTTTTGAAATGATACAAAGTATAAAGTATAGGTCCATCATGAAGATTCTTGAGTTAAGAACATCAGAGGCTTCAATTGAAAAAAATATTGCAAAGAATCTAATGAGTGCATATGAGAGTGTGGGTAAGACCTCATGCTAAAAAGATAGTAATGTCACACAACATGTTATTACATTGAAAATAGTAATTAATCAAATGAGGAAAGCTCATCTCATTAGAAAGATGAGTCAAGAATTGAGAACTAATAGAAAAAAATTATAAAGATTCATTCAAAGGCACCAAAGAATTGAGGTTGCCGATGCCAATGAATTATGGGCATTCTTGGGGAAAGTACCATGAAAAGATAAACCAATTGTTGAAGCATTGAGGTCACTAATTGAATAATTTTGGAAGAATAGCACAAGGGTATCTCCAAATCAAAGGGGTGTGGTAAGAAGGGAGAATCAATAGTCAAAACCGTGAGCCACATCAAAATCATTTTTTGGATACAACTCAAACACAATTTTTTCATAAATTTATAGAGACGTATTCTCAAATTAAAATTTGTCAAAGATATTTTGAAATGCTAAAACTTTTTTATGTCAAGATAAATCACACACACACACACTACGTGTTGTAGATTACATATTAAATTTTCTAACCATTTTTATTTTTATCATTTTATATGTTTATATTTGCATACTAACAATGTTTTGCAGGATTGTGGCATACATGCCCCACCAGCATCTTCAAGGGACTTCATATAAAAAAAATTATGTAAAAGAGAGGAAGGTCAAATATTCTACAGGAAATTATGCTTGGATGGCACATGTCAACATTGTGGTGGCTTGCATTGTATGCCAATATGTGAACATATGTAAAGCACACATGCGGTTGGAAAGCAACTAGTAGAGTTTGGAAAGTATAAAATAGTGGCCTACAATAAAAAAGATGGTAAAGAAGCAAAAATGTGTGATTTGGTGATTCAAAAGATTCCAGTGTATCAGTTTATGTCTACATTTTGTGACAGTATAGTGTATGAGTATGCAAGGCATACTCATAGAGCTCGATAGTTGGACTTGCAATTCAAGCTATGCAAGGACACCTTTCCACTTGGTAGCATTGTTTCAGTCATCGAATTTGTATAGAACTACAGTCTACAACCATAGCATGGAATGTAATCACAATACTATGAATCCACATGGGTTTCTATATTTGTGCACATAGCATTCATTCATGTAGCTGATAGTACAGAGGATAACCGGAAGGTATTGAGGGAGTACCAATTTTATATTAGTGATGATCACACACATTCTACAGATTTTGTGCAAGGTTACTTTCAATTGTTCTACAATGATTTGGCTAGGAGGGGCATAACATACAATCAACATATAATATGGTTGGATAATTGTGCATCACAATTCAAGAACTTGTAGATGTTCTATTGGTTGAGAAAGATCCATGTTATTACAGATGTTCAACATATGTGGAACTTTTGTGATGCCAAGCATGGAAAGTGGTAGCATGATGGTGCAGGAGCATGTATCAAAAGAGCATTAGCACAAGAAGAGTTAAAGTATAAAGACAATGCAAAGTTGATAGATGCAAAATCAATCGTCGAGTGGTGTAATGCTTTGATGGGTCCAAGTAATAAAGGTAAGTCTTCATTTTGTAGATTTTTTTGGTTGATAGATGATACTAACATTACACCATATGAGGATTGTTGTACACTGATAAGATCAAGTGAGCTACACTTTTTTAGAAGCTCAAATGTAGGTTCATGGAGTATCCATACACAAAAGATGGCATGTTTTTTTTCATCATGTACAATTCAAGCCTGGAATGAGTGCGAGTCAAAGTAGTGGGTTGATGAATGGTGGTTAAGTTATCTTATCCCTCTTGACACATATCAGCCCCCGACGACACTAAAACTGACATAGATGGAATCATCGATTGAATTTGACCACATATTAGATCTAGTTCAACTAGGTAATATATCTACTTCCATAGTTTTTGAAATTCCTAATGTTATCTTAATTTGTAGTGTTTTTGTAATGTTGACTAATTTCATCTAATTTGTTGCACATATCAATGTAGGGCATATTT
Source organism: Sequoia sempervirens (assembly GCA_007258455.2). Taxonomy (NCBI): domain Eukaryota; kingdom Viridiplantae; phylum Streptophyta; class Pinopsida; order Cupressales; family Cupressaceae; genus Sequoia; species Sequoia sempervirens. The sequence goes on from VDFB02168118.1 coordinate 54,692,485, forward strand.
ATGTAGTTATTGCAAATGAAGACAACAAAGAGGGAACAAATTATTACTTGTGTTGTGTTGAGGCCAAAAATAAATTGGAGGCCCCAGTTACAGATGGAGAAAACATTGAATACCCTACAGGCTTAGTGGTGATTACTAGAACATGGCTTAGAAGGTACCCGCATAAGAGTGTTAATGCTTTGTTGTTTCAGGACTTTGACACACATCAAAAGGTTCTCCATTACTTGAACCTTGTCATGGCATCCAATGTTCATTTGATCAAATATGGGGATATACCTTTGAACAAGACCTCATGGAAGGTGTGTGAGTCTCATCATGAGGCAATACTTGACATAATAAAGAGTAGAGCAGGCTTGGATGGTTCATTGGATTAATTTGTAAGTTTGCACATTGATTTTGTAAAGTCATGTTATTGATATTAATGTATTGGTTCTTATTAATTTTTAAGTATGCACATCAAGATTAGTTGATAGTTAGACCTTTCATTTCTATATTTCAAGTTTACATATGAATATTGGGAAAATTATATACATATTTATGGTTTCACCATTTGACCATCTTGAGACCTCAATTTGCAAACTTGACCTTTGCAGCCCTAGATCAGAATTGGGAGACCCTTCCTCAACCATAATTTCACCTGAAACATCAAACATTTCTATCTCATCCATCCAAAATATATCATCTTTCCCTCATGTTGTACATCACTAGAAGACCCCATTTCTTTGAGGCATTTTTTCAATCAACTCACTACCTTGTCATTGCTACCACATTGACAAGGTAGTGAGCTATCACTAGGAGACCCCATTTCTTTGAGGCATTTTTTCAAATAGCTCACTACCTTGTCAATGCTACCACATTGACAAGGTAGTGAACTATTTGAAAAAATGCCTCAAAGAAATGGGGCCTCCTAGTGATTTGACAAGGTAGTGAGTATTTTGAAACATCACCAAGATACCCCATTTCTTTGAGGAATTTTTTAAAATAGCTCACTACCTTTTCATTACTACCACATTGACAAGGTAGTGAGTTGTTTGGAAAAATGCCTCAGAAATGGGGTCTCCTAGTGATGTACATCATCAGGAGACCCCATTTTTTTGAGGCATTTTTTCAAGCAGCTCATTTCCTTGTCTATGCTACCACATTTTCCATACATTTTCCATTTTGTACATATCCTACAATCATCTCAATCCTTGAAATATCTCTTTGATGCATTTTTTCAAACAATTCACATGCCTTGTCCATGCTTCCACATTTCTCATACATGTATTCCAATGGAGTTTAAATTTCTCATAAATGTATGCTAGGCTTGATTGTGATATAAATAACTATTTTCCATTAGTGTTTGATCCTCCACGTAGTGGCAGAACTTAACAGTGACAAGAATCATCCGTGGTCTTTGGAAATATACAAATTGCAGCAACAAACATGAACATGTATACCATGACAATTAGGTTATGGCCAAAAACTATAATAGAGGTAACTTTGATTGTCGTTTCCCTAGCTCTGGACAAGGCCAATCTCAACCCAAAATTTTTTATAGGTTTATTCCCAATAAATATGAGTAAGTTCCCCTTATCTTGGTCTTATCATGTCATTTTGTATCACCTAGAATGCTAGAAAGTGGAAATATTGTGTTTTAGCTATTTCTCTTTACCCAATTTGGAAACTTCATTTTAGAAGTTAATGATGATAATTATCATGTTTTTATTTATTTGTAGTTTGGATATGATTCTAAAAATGTTGGATAGTCATTGCATGTAGTGCAACCAAAACATCATGGAGGGGGATGATCCTCTCTTAGAAAATGATTTTGTTTACTTTCCTATAGATTTTAAGTAGGTTAAAATATCATATAATCACTTTTCATTAATAATTATAGTTAAATTATTGAGTTTTCAAAGCTTTCAACTAATAACTAGATTAGCTTGATTTTGGTTTACAAAAATAGATGTAATTCGGGCTATGCATTTGTCAATTTCACATCGGCTAAAGCTACATGGAAGTTTTGTAAAAAATTCTACAAGCATGATTGGGTTGAATTTAATTCCAAAAAGATTTGTGAAGTTACATATGCCAGACTCCAGGTATGTATGATCTCTACCAAGGCTTAATATATATGTTGGCTTCACAACACTTAATATTTTATTATGTCTTTGAATCATCTACATTGCAACACTAACTTGATACAAGAACATTTAATCCAACCTTTCTTGTTAGGATTGGGATTATTTACATTGCTTGTATATTACTTGTGAAGATTAGGTTTATTTATCTTAAAATGGGTCCATTGAGAGAAAATTTCACATATCCCTCAACAATATATCCCTTCTCCTCATATCTCAACACCTCATATCCAAATATCCTTAACCACCCTTCATAACTAGGAAATAGACAAATGACAATGCATAACTGGAGGTACAAGTAGTAGAATGCATGAAATGAAAGAAGTAATCTACTCTTGAGAAGTTGAGGAAGGTGTGTGTGTAGTATGTGCAATGGGAAAATGACAATGCAAAACTGGAGGTAACAAATACTAGAATGTATGAAATAAAAAAGGAATTTGGTCTAAAAGCACTTGAAAAGAAGCAAACAAAAAACTAACTCATTTGACTGCAAAATCCGACGAAAATGTTCGACGAAATATGTATAATTTGATGTATCGTCAGGTGCTTGTAAAATTTGATGTGTAATTTTCAATTTTTTGAAAGTTTATCCCCGATGTTGTCGAAATTTCGACGAACCTGGGTTTCTTCAAAATTTTGACTATCAGTTTCGTCGACATTTCGATAAACATGAAAAATAAAATAAAAATCAAATTGTGGCCGACATAAAGAAAAGTGAGTTCATTGATTTATTGTGACAGTGTTTTGCTCTACTTGAGACAGTTTGTGGAGAACTAAGACAATTTTCTTGGGAAAAATCAGAAAAAATTCAAGAAGATATCGCCAGGTTGAGGGTAGTCATTGTCTTTTTGCAGAATTTGGTTGTGAAGTCAGATTTGTAGTTTCGGGGTTTGAAAATCATATTTTAAAGCAACATCTCATCAGTTTCATTTTTAGAGGTTTAGGGTTTTGAGAATTTCATGTCCTATTTTGTTGTGTGGAATCACCATAAGATCACAACCAAGGAACAATTCTTGTGACTATAATTATGTGATCCATAACTCTATTGGTCATGTGGCACAATTGTGCTATAAAAAATACAGGATGCATTCATGTGTGACCCATGTTTAATGTGGCTATGTTGTGATATAAATTGAGGCACTCATATAATGTAGTTAATTCAGGTTGTATAATGTAGGTGTCAATCATCATTGGGTGCATTCAGGTTGTCTCAAGTTTAACAGGTTAGGATGTAATTATAGCATGATTGAAGAGTGATTACCTCTTCTGCAATAAAGAGCTATAACTCTGGTTGATATGCAGAGTGGTTGTGTTATATCAATTATGTAGTGCATTCAAGCACAACCCATGTTTAATGGGCTATTCTAGAGAGTGATCAAGATTTTCTAAACCTTATGAATGTTACTTAAAAGTGTATAGCTTAAACTACAAACCAATTTTGTTACATACTTGAATGCAATCTTGGGTTACCGCAAACTATAATAATGTGATCTGCTAATAACCATTATGGAAAGTATTAAAGCAAGAACCATGATATATAGGATACATTTCCCTGATTAGGTTTACATACCTTAATGATCAAACACAAGCTTCCCACACACTCTAGGATACAATCCAAGATCATACCACAACTTTGTCAAGACAACTAATTTTCTGACCCAAGATTTAAGGTTGTTTTTTAATACCAACATAAGCATTGGTAAAAGCATGATTAGGGTACAAACCTTAGGCCTCCGTAGAAACATAAACAATAACTATAGTGGATTAGTGAGGTTGCAATACCAGAGAGATTGAGACATTGTAGGTAATAACCAAATCTTGCAATCTAAATATTGTAGTAAATACAATCTACGGTAAGAAGAATGACAATCACTTGAGATGTGATAGTCAAAAAGAGGTTGAGCAGTGACAAGATAATAAAGCTCAAACCTTGCATAGTAAAGTGGAGATTTTAACAGTGAGTTTCCTTACCCCCTTGCTGACCTCAAGGGTTTTTCAAATACTTTTGGTAGTGTTAGACAAGGAAAATGCAATCAAGGAATGACTGTCCAAATGAAGTAACAGTGGTAATCATAGGTTCAATGTTTCTTCTTAGCCATTAATGTATAATAGAGGTAGTGGATTACATGTTTGAGCAGTGTTTTGAGACTCATCAAAGATGGGAGAATAGTGAATAATACCCTTTGGACTGTGAAGTAGTGTCAATAAGGTTGAAGGAGCTTAAGAACTACAATACCATGAAAAAATGAGTCCCCTGTACTAAGTAAGTAGTCTATAGGGAATAGTTTGATTTTATAGAAGGATGCTCATGAAAGGAATCTTCAAGTGATAGTGAGTGAGTTGTTTGAGATTGCAGCTGAGGGTGCAATACCTAGTCTTAAAGGAAGTTAGCAAAGCAGTAAATGTGCAAGAAAATAAAATCATACACAACAAACAATTCACAATGTTATTTTTCATAATGCCTTGAGTTTGAAGACAAAAATCTCATTGTATCTTCATGATGAAAGTGGTAACCTTAATGGTCAATCACTGGGAACCATGATTTTAAAACATGCTATTGTGCTTATGGAGGCAACATTCTTAGCAAGGCAGTGAGTGGTGGTTTGTAGCAATGGTAGGTATGAAGGACTTGCTTTATATGCATACTATGCAGTCTAGTTTAAGACACCGTTCTTAGAAGAGATTGACGGTGGATTATGAAACTCAAGGGTTACCATGAAAAGGATTAAAGTAGAGACAAATCTATTTAAAAGCCAAGGTCATGAAGACATTAAATATGTCACATGAAAAACCCTAGTAGCTGGAGTAATGAATACAGTGCCAAAGAGGATAGTGTGCTGGGGCAGATTTAGGAGATCTACACATTATCTAATTATAGGGAAATACATCATTTATTTATTTTTTTAATTAAAAGAAATCATTCTAAACCCTATATATGATACATTGATTCTTCAAAAGCCTCTAAAAGAATTTTAGATTATGCAAATATATGTCAAAGAGTAAATACCTAGATTACAAATGAGTAAGCGGGAACAATGTAGGATTTGTTGAGTAGAGCAGGAATGGGATAAGCAACAATGAATCCTATGCCTCCTTTCGCATACATCTCCTCATTTTTCTATGTCATTCTTTATGGAAAAACTTCTCCATTTTGATGGTCTATACTTGAAAATAATGTTTTTCACGAAGGTTTTTAAGAGTATGTTTATTAAAATGGCACTCCATTTTGGTGGGCTATGCCTGAAAATAAGATTTTGACAAAGTTTTAGAATTATGTTTATTAAAAGGATTTTTTAGAGTATTTTGGCCGGGCTATATTCTTGATTCATAAAATGATTTATTCAAAATGGGTGTGACCAAATAAATGACTAACTATTTAGTCATTTTATTTGATAATGACTAAATAATTTTTTGTATTGGCCAAACTAGTAGTTATTTACTCATTTATAGGTGAGTTGCAAAAGATAGGCAAAATTTAGTCATTTTAGTTGTTGTGACTAAAATTTTGTCACCTAGTCATTTATTTGCCAAATTTTACTAGTGTGTGCTTCCTTGTGCAATTAAGGCTCTCTCAATGTTGAGGGCCCTAGGGATAAACTTGTCATAAGAAGTGACATATTGCATATTTAACTAAAATGATAAATCCGTATTGATATTAACAATGATGATTCTGACTTGTTGCTCCTTAAGAATGGGTCACTTGCTCTTACTAGCTCGCTACCTCCATCATTGTAGAAAGTTTTTGATCAAGTTCAATATTCTAATATTAGGAGTCTAACGGTTGGAAATCATTCTAAAATCATAATTTAATAAGTTTTGGAATTAACATTTAAAGTGTTTTGGGATTATTAACTTCAGACTATCTTCTCTTTTGCAGGGTGGTTGCATGCCAATTTTTTTGGTGTAAAATATTAGAATTATTAGATTATGTTACCTTTATATGAATAAAAATTATTGGAGTGTGAGTTTGATATTTTTTGAAGATCTAAATATTCAATCTTGGTAAAGAAAAATCATGTCAGATAATATTAGTGCAGAACAAAATGAAGAGACACTTGCTAGATTGTGGGCTAGATTGAAAGAAAGGGTGATGGGAAATGTTATTGTCCTTGCAATAATTGCAAGGGCTTAAAGACGAGACGCATTTTAATCACAACAGCTGAGAAACATTGTAGGCAGCATGGTCATGTTGAAGGGGGGCATGATTATCATCCATTGGTAAGTTGTTCATTATATGTGTTTATATTGATTGAATTTGTAAATGTTTATATCATTTTAACATTATATATATATATATATAATCACTTGATCATGATCATGGTTTATTTGTGTCTATTATTATTATAAAGGTGGGGTGCCCTAGGGTAGATGATATGGATTATCACGGCCCGAAGAATGTGGTTTTGCAAGTAGACGAACATGGAGCTATGAATATCAAAGATGAAGTTAATGATCCTATGGAAGAAGATGATCATGCGCCAGAAAACACAGTTGAAGATGATGGTACGAATACATTGATCCATAACACATTTAGTGGTGGAGCTGATCATGATGATCAAGATGACTTTGATGATGTTCATGATTTACCTATACTTGAGAAGGCATACGAGCCCATTTATGAAGGCTACCAAACAACTCTTTTCTATATTGTATTGTTGATGTTGAACTTGAAGGTTATGAATGGTTTATCAAACATAGCAATCTCACAAATGTTAAGGTATGTCATATATGTCATCTTTTTTCATCTATTTTAATTGTTGTTAGTTCATCACTGGTAAATAAAGGATAAAATACGTACCATTAATATTATTTATATTAACAAATTATTTTTTGTTGTAGATTGATTGGTGAATTTTTGTTACCACCATCAAATATTTTACCTCGCTCATACCAAGATTTATCTGTCATTATGAAAGATATCGGAATGAAGTATCAAGCAATAAGTGCATGTCCCAATGATCATATTATATATCATAAACAACATGAATTTGCAATAGAATGCCTAGAATTTCATATCAATAGATATCAAACAGATCAACTAACAAAAAAGGTGCCTCGCAAGGTTCTTCGTTATATTCCCATTATTCCACGTATGCAACGATTATTTAGGTGCGAAAACTTAGCGCAATTTATGGATTACCATGCACAGAATAGAAGTGGAGATGAAATTCTTCAAATACCTGCGGATGGTTATGCATTTAGGGACATGGAGGAAAAATGGCCACACTTTAAAGAAGAACTTCGTAATCTCAGAATTTCATTGGGAGCGGATGGTGTCAATCTATTTGGAGAGCTGAGATCTATTTACTCGGTGTGGCTTATTTTTGTTATCAACAATAATATTCCTCCATGGATGTGAATAAAGAGGGAGCACATAATATTGTCAATGATTGTTCCAAGTATTTGTTTACATCAATTTTCTTTAACGTAGTAGCATGTCATTTGTCTTATTTGTTACATAATGACATATTTTTTTTCATTCAATAGTCATGTACATTAATTTATATATATTGCAGTAAAATTGTTATAATAATTATGTAATGTTTATGTTCATTCAACTAGGTAAGTACCAAGTTAAAGATATGAATGTATATATGAAACCTCTTATCGATGAGTTACTAAAGTTATGGAATGGCATCACTATGTATGATGTCTTTAGACCAATAAGACAAAGACAATTTCAATTCCATGCAATGCTTGTATAGACAATTCATGATGCCCCAGGGCTAACACATTTTTGTGGTATGTTATAACATTCGACTGCACTTTAACAATATTTAATTTGATGAAGTAGATATCATGCATGTTTTTAAAATAATCTATTCATTATATATAATTATAAAAATTGACATATTTAATTCAATTATATATGATCTTGTAGGTCTTCAAAGAAAGAGAAAATTTGCATGTCCAATCTGTGGTCCCAAGATGAAATCTCATCGTTCAACAAGTTTAGGAAAGTAGGTGTTTGATGAGTATAGGCACTTCCTCCATAGAAATCATAAGTATCGAACTACTAAAAAACATCTTTTCAATGGGAAAGAGGAAACTACATCAAAACCATGAAGAATGACACCTCGCCTATGGAAGTTGGAATATAATAGAATTAATCATCAAGGTTATACATCAAATCAAATTTTTTATCTATCATATATAATATGTTTTGAATTTATATTTTTATATTGTGTTGTGTTTAATCATGTTGTAATTGACAATGATTGTCATTGCTAATTTGTTTAACTTATATGCTTCATGAAGGTTGTCAAGGAATTAATGGTCGACTTCCATAGGGACTGAAAATTTATCCCAGATAATTTAGTATGTTGCCCTACTATGAGCAACTACAAATTGTGCATTTGTTTGATACAATGCATATCAAAAAGAATATAATAGAAACATTATGGAAAATATTGGATGGAAGACATGACAAAGAAAAAATTATCAAAATTTGTAGTGACATTCAAGAAGCCAATCATGCAATAAAAAATGTCATTCAATTAAATAGCGATGGAGACCAAATTAATATAAGTGTCCCTCCTTGGTTATTAACAGAGCAACAAAGCAATGCTATAAAAGAAGTCATACAAAAAATTCTATTTCCCACAGGATTTGCTGCGAACATAAACAATATAATACCAAAGAAAGGTGAATTTGGGCTAGGGATCAAAATGCATGATTGGCATACCTTCATTAAGGTAATTATTCTAGTATATTATATACACTTGTATAATGCATGCACTTTTCAGTGTATTGTGTTTACTACTTTTGGAAAAATAATGAAAAGATCATTTTATAATTGTTGCAGTATGTTCTACCTCTATCTCTCCCAAATAACTTTGACAACAATGTTAAGCAAGTTATATGTGATCTTGGAAAATACATGACCTATACGTAGCGATATTTGTTCAATTCATTGTATACATCTTATAATTGCCATTTGTTTTACTTGTTATGTAATATACTGTATATTTTTGTTAAATCTCATTAATATATTTGCACCTTGAATCACTTGTGGATGGTTGTCATCTAAAGAAATCTATAAAGAAGATATAAATTATTGAAAGAGAAAAATTCCTTGTCTAATGTGTGAAATACAAAAGTGTCTACCTTCGATATTTTTCAATGCACAAGAAAACTACCTCATACACCAAGTTGAGGAGATTGAATCGTGTGGACTTGTACACACAACGTCAATGTGGATGGTTGAGAGGCACTTGAAATTTTTAAAGGCTTTGGTTAGACAAAGAGCACATCTTAAGGGTTATATGGTGGAGGGATATATGGTATACCAGACCATGGTATACATTAGTGAATATCTTCCTAAGTTTGCAGCAAAGATCCATGTAGATCGCATTTGGGATCCCAACTCCATTAAAAAATTCGAAGGGGAGTACCTGATGGGGAAAGGTAGATTGAGGAAAGTGAGAGGTAATTATAAGATGGTCATGGAGATTAATTGGAATACATTTTACTTATAGTTTTTATGTATATTGTACTTATTTCATTTTTAATCTTCAATATACATCAATTATAAATTAAGGTCGTATACTGTGGTATTTAACTAATTATACGCTGTTTGTGAATTTCAAATTTTTTTGATACAGTTGGTCGAGAGTGGGATGCACTATATTTGTACGTCGCCAACAATATTGACTAGATGATGATATGGATTGAATGATGTCAACAATCTAGTTGTGCATTAACATGGGAAGGTGTGGCTTCATTGGTTAAAGAAGCTCATCATAATGGAGATTCCAATGTTACACAAAGGGAAATTGATTTAGCATATGGTTTAAGAGCTAAATAGGTACATATAAATATATTAATCATCCATATTATTTAATTATTTTCAATTATATTGATGTATATATATGTTGAGATTGTTTTCTTTGCATACATTGGGCCAAGAATAAATATGTTTATCAACTGACGATATTGCAATAATTTTTCATGTTTGACATATTGTAGGTGAAACACCACAAGGCTATGTGGTGCAATGGTCGTATCAAAATGTTGGATGACATAAAGAAAACTTGTGATTCTGGTATAACTGCAGTCTTTCAGGTAACTAATGTTGCATTTAGAAGCGACATACATCCAGAAGTCTCAGAAAATCAATACTATGGGATTTTGGATGATATACTTGAGTGTGACTTTAAGTCCTTCAGATTAATTATGTTCGTCGTCCTATGGTATAGGCTACAATTGAATGAAAATGATCCTGAGAGAACTGTTATTGAACATGATAATGGATTTACCATGGTTAATACAAGGTTGATCGAGCGAGATGGAAACAAGCCCTATGTTCTTCCAAGCCAATGTGAGCAGGTATTTTACTCAGAGGTTCCAGGTAAACCGGGTTGGTCATTTGTTGTTAGACATGATCCAAGAGGAAGGCTGGTAAAGTATAATGTGGTGGAAGAAGAAGATACCAAAGAACTAGAAGATGATGTAGATGATGATCAGGATCAACAGTTAGTTGATGATGTCCCTGACGAAGATGTCGAAGAGGAGGAGCTAGATCATGATGATGTAGGAGTTAATATTCATGAAGATGATATCCATGTGGATGATGACATTATCAAAACTGATATCGATGATGATGATGATATGACCAATCCTTACAATGTCGAATTTGGATCAATGATACAGACAAAGAGTTGAATGAAGAAGATCAATGACATTGAAATGTATGAGTTATGCGATTATATTATCTATTTGATATTAATTTCTTGATAGAATTATATTTGACTTATGTGGTTACATAATTAATTCATGATGTTTTTAATTTTTATGCAATTACATAATTAATTTAATGATGTACTTTTTAATGTTTGAAAGGTAAAAAAATTAAAACATTTCAATAGTGATGTTAACAACCTTGAAATTAGTGTGTTTTATGTTTCATGTGATCATAAAAGATTAAAAAGTCAGTTGTAGAGGTGGTTGTTCAGTGATTGACATGTAAATGTCTTTAAAAGGAATAAAGTGATCATTGTAATGGTTGTTGATGGTTGAAGATTTAAAATACAAGCTCTTGACATTCAAAAATTTGTGTTTTTCTTCAAATTTTTTATATTTTTCCCATTATGTAGCACGGTACGATCACATGTAGCCATATTTTGATGTGAAATCAATTCCAAGTCATAAAGATATGTGTTAGCTTTAATTTGAATCTAATTTTAGTGCTTAAGGCGTTGATTTGAGTTAGAAAGGTTCATTTCTTTGCATACAACCCGGCTACCCTATTTTTGAGGGTTTTGTAATCCAAACATGATATAAAGGGGCTTTTACACTTTTTGTGATTACTATAGCTCGTGTAAGAGGCCCCATGGATACTATTGTAATTGTAGGATGCATGAATAGGGTGTAAGATGAAAAATAAATAAGGTATAGTTGTTGTCCTCAAGAGTTTTTTTTATAAAAACATGTGAAATGAGAGGTTCAAGCCTAGGTTTCAACAAAACATGTAGGGGAGATCTGATTTTATGAATTTTTATCCATGTGTAAACCTAATGGGTTGTTTCTAAATACTAAATATAAATGATATACATACACACACACACATATATATATGTATGTATGTATGTATGTATGTATGTATGTATGTATGTATTTTTAAATGTAAATGTAAATGCAATTACTGGATGCTCTCCTAGAACTATAAATGCAACATATCATTAAAGAAATCTATATCTATGTATATAAATGTGTATTTCTAAATGCAAGTGTAAATGCAAAGAGCATATGGTTTTGTAGTGTTATAGATACAACATATCTATAAATTAATGTAATTGAAATTCTAAAGTCTTCAACACATATAATATGAAATTGATCAAACTATTAAACAACATGAGAAATAAATGAAAACAGTAAATGCATGTGTATGTGTATTTGTAAATGTAAGTGTAAAATAAATAAGAATAATGAAAATTATAAAATAATACAAGGAAAGGTTTAGAGTTTAAAGTGGGAGAGAGATAGAGGGTACAGGGTTTAATGGTTTAGAGTTTAAGGGTTAATGGTTTAGGGTTTAGGGTTAAAGGTAGAGGGTGTTGGTTTATTTTTTACACTATAACCAGGTTGGTCTTCTAATCTACCTATGGGATTGTCAATTCCAATCAAGGGTAGCTCGAAGGACCTGGACCAACTGATGAGGATTTTAAAAATCCTCCTACACTTTGGGCTCTGCAAGACCTAGGAGGGTGATCCCTTAATATGTTTACAACCTCTGCACCAATATCATAAACAACATTAACACATAACAAATAATCCCATTGAATAGCTCAACACAATAGGATAATATCGAATAAAATTGGTTGTTCACCAATAATATCAACTATGTGGAGCATGAGATAACTACAACACAATCCATAGTAAAATATATTCATTAATTTTCAATTTTTAGCAAGCTCTAGGAAAAGACAAACAATTATTGAACTACACAAATAAGTAAAACTTAGATCAGTGCCATATATCCATTGCAGGAGTCAAATTCATAAGCATCTAAAGGCTTATGACAGATTTAATACATTACATATAACTTATAAGATCCCTGACAATATTGCATTACAATTTCATTAGTATGCATTCTCACCCAATACTACTTATCAAATCCTTATACATAACATATCCACCTATAATCTCATTCAAGCATTTTAATTAATTCCTTGAATTAAAGTTAAAATAAGGATTATACACACCACAACAGTGAGATGAATGAAACAACCCTTAGTCATCTTATTCAAAATTTGGATATGCATGTACAATGGAGAGACATGAGTTTGAATTTATCATTTCAACTCAAATGCTAGTACTGTTATACAACATTAAATCCCCATGAATTCAAAACCGATTACAGAATAACTCAGAACCTAAATCTCTCTAAAACCATCGAACTTTACAATTTTCTCTACAACTTCACCTAGACTCGACCAAAAATTATCTAAATTGCTAACTCGTACTTCTGGCCTTGAAATCCTTCTTATAGAAAATGAAGGAGAAAACAAGCATCGGGCCAAAAAGTACACATGTCACCAGCCAAATGAAGCATCTGGTGATATTCCAAAAATCGTTACAACATCCATCACCCTAGAGAATATTCTTGTTCATCATGTCAGCTGAGGAAAATTGAGGCAACAACAAAAAACCACAAGAAACCCACGTTGAGACCACCATCAAAGCAAAATCGGAGGCCGTTGTAACCGCAACATCTAATTCACCACTCGTTAGTAATTCATTCTTTTATTCCTCCTTAGTCAAATATTTATTTACCCACCTTTGATATTCTTCATCAGTCGGCCAGTCAAAATTAATTACCTCATTCACCTTGACATTATAAGTTGTGTATTTTACTGCTACCTGATTTGCATCTTTTTCAAAAGATTCCAAAAATGAGCTGGTACTAATGATTTTATCCATACAACTCACCAACAAGTCATAATCTAAGTCATCACAAATTAATTTAATTTGATCATTGATGACCTCACCTGCCTGACTCTGCCACTACTGGAGTGACCTGATTTTCCCCTGCTCATCAATTATATCAGGTAACAATGTGCTACCCCAATCATTGAAATTCTTCACCAACTCCCTAGTCTTCCTACTCAATTCATTTGGTAAGGTCTAAAAACCTTACAATGATTTTACTAACACATGAGTAGGCTTTAATGATTGGGGCCTATTGTTTGTATCAAACCTGGAGGCCTTATACATGACATCCAGATCACTAGCCCTAGGGATCTAATTTTCAATCAATGGTATCACTACCTCATGATCCCTATCAATATTCTTTATTGCATCTAAAAGGAAAAGAATATAAAGAATGTATAGATAGAAATTTATTATCAACCTTTTCATTCAAATTTCTTAAAACAGTAGTAACAATCTCTTTTTTCTTTGAAAGAAATCCCTCCTCACTTACCCTCAAAGATTCCTGTAACTCATCAATTCTTTGCAAGAGTTGCTTCTTTGTAGGATCAACAAATCACTTTGTTTCTTCATCAATTTCCTCTAAAGAAGGGGTGAAGGCAGGATTCTGACTGGGAGACCTTGGTGTGGAAACAATTGGAGAAGCAAGAGGCACTGACCCTAATATGGAAGGTAATGTACTGGTCCCTAGAGCACTTGATGTATCCCCAATCTGTCTATACCTGAACCTTTCCACCTTAGTTTGCAACTCAACATTCCTCTGTTGCATCTTGTTGTATTCTTCAATCAAAAGGTTATACTTCTCCATTAGGATTTTCTTTTCAGCCTCCTCCCTTTCAACAGTCTTTTGGGCCAATTTGGCCACATTCATAGTTAAACTAGTAGCCTTGGTGGTTGAGTTCTCTGAAGCTCTCTTTATTATTAATCCCCCTCTAAAATTTGGATTAATGTCTGTAATATTTGGCTTTCTCCCTTGTGGGGCCAATGCCCAAATTTCCAAGGTTTCATACTCTTCACTGAAAGTAGAATCTTGAAGTGCTGCCTTGACTTCTTCAGATTCTTGCAAGGGATGCTTGGACTTCATAATAGCATTAAAGGCCACTGCATCTGCAATGTCCCATTCAGGAAGAATCAATACACCAAACTAACTCACCAATTTTCTTCCTTCCTTAGGAGTGATGTTCTTAAATTCTTCCATTAATTCAACTTTCACTTCCTCATCATTCTCTTGGTCTAACCTGTTAGGTCTTAGTTCTCTTCTCTCCTTACATTTATTTTGATATTCTTCAAACATCATCCTCCATACCAATTGCAAGAATACAAGAGTCTTTACAAATGCATTGTCGTCTAGAAACTCCTTACATACTTCCATTCTTGCATCTTCTACACTTTTCCCTTTCATATCTAAATCAGATAAAACCAATTCAGCTAGCCTAGGAGGGGAAGGCATACCAACCTACATGTCCTGATCAGTAACAATAATTTCATCCATCAAACGCTCTAGTGGTTGATTAGTTCTTTGCCTTTTAGGGCTTGGCTCAGATGGTGGTGATGGGGGACTATCTTCTAGTGATGACTCTAAATCAATGATCTTAATTGCTCCATGCACTTTGAATTTTGGACCTGTTTGTGAAGGAAACTTAATAATTTGCTTCCCCTTTCTGTCCACTTCTTCCTCATCACTGCTGCTATCCTTTTTTATCCTGTAAATGGGCCACTTTTCTGTAGGCTAGTATGTTGGCCTTGTTTCAAATGGTCTGGCACCTTGTTCTTGTACACCCAGAATCAACTCTAAGTTTACTTTTTTGGTTCTCAAAGTGCCCATAATCTCTTTGAAGTTCTCCATCAGAAAATCAAATTTCTTATAGTGGGGACTGAACTCCGACAGTGGATCATATTTTGGATGCATTTTGTGCACAATATCTAATAGCTTATCATAACCTATCCATTTCTCCTTGTTCAACTCCTACTTATTTAGGTCGAAGTCATTTCTAATCAGGTCCTTAGGAAATTTGAACTCATGCACAAACTTTCTATCATTTATTCTTTATCTAAAAAGGGTTAAGAAACCCTCAGGATCATACTGCCACTTTGGACCACATCTCAAATGACAATCCTCAAAGAATTTCTCAAAGTGCACCCAACCTCCTTTTGAAAAGGAAAAATCAGATACCACTGTATAATCAGGAAAAAATGTTCCCTTACCCCTCCCTGTGAGGTTGTCCTCATGGATGCAACCTATCTGCCACATAAATTTTGCAAACCCCACTCTTGGTGGCACATTGTATGGCAGTATATGAGGGGCTCCTTGAAAACCATATACCCTCAAAACAGTGTTGACTGGGAATGGGATAATGTCACCCCAGTTATGGCTGACTTTTAATTCTGGCTTCCTCCCCTTTGGCCTGAGGAAATCATGTAATTCCTCAGGAATCCTAGGTACATTCACCATCAATCTAGCCCTCAATTTGGAAAAAAAATAATTATCAAATTGCACATAACTAGTGCTTTCCTTATTACAAGATAAACTTGCAACCCATATCTATATTGGCAATCTTTCTCCATCAACTGATTGCCTTAATTTCATTTTCTCAGAGAAGAAGTCAACATTCTTGAATAAAAACATATGCATCAACATAGAATACCTAAATAATTGAGTGTCAGTATCATTTTTCTATCGCTTTGACAGCCCCTCATGTATCCTCTCAACCAAGAAAGAAGTAAAGTCATATGTGACAGAGAAGTTAGGGTGTTGTATTTGCACCCCCATGAACATGTATGCAATGGGAATCACCACTCCAGGACTGAAACCAAAAATCTGACACAATGAATAAAAAGTGTCCAGGAAATGATTTGCAAAAAAAATTAATCTGAAAGGTTCTTGGTCACTGGGGTTGCTATGAAATATTGAACCTCCTACCTTAGCCAGATGAGGTGGCATCAATTTAGCTCTGAAAAGAGACTTCAACTTTGCATATTCCTGCTTCATTTCCTCAAGGTTGATAGGCACCAAGTCCTCACTTGGTTCACTCAAGTCAAAAATCTATTGAATATCATCTCTATTAATGCTTAACAAAACCTTTCCATCATTATCCCTAATTACTTGTGTGACAGGGTCATATCTTGCAGCTACTGCCCTAAGTAGGTCTACATCAAGGAAAATATTTGGTACCACCAGCTTCCCCATATCATACATCCATCCATTTGAAAAAGGGTGAGGAAAATTCCTCTGTCCATACCACAATCTGAAAATTTCCAAACCCATGAGAGGAACCCTAGGATTGGCTATGTTGGAACAATTGTATACTAACCCCTCCCCCAGGATTTTCCCTTGAATCAGAACCAATCCCTTCTTTCTATCATTCATTTACAAGGGCAATTGATCTAGGAAATAATCATACATGTTTCTTTTTAAATAGTCAATCTAGTTAGAATGTTGCTTGGGTGGTTCCATCTCAGACAAACTAGGGCTTCTTATAACTTCACACTTCAAATAGCTAGGACTAACCAAAGATATGAAATTACAGAACAAAATATCACAATTTATCACAATTTAAATAAAGTATAGCCCTAAAATGTTTATCAAAATTCCCTATGGTAAGTACCACAAATATTTTCCTTAATTCAAGCACAGAGTGACTAGGAAACACAAAAATTAACTCATGATTCTTTTCGCAGAAATCCAAAATTTTGGCTGTTAGGGTTCACAACCTTTCTCTCAGCTCTGAAACTGCTTCACAAAATACCTAAATGCTTTGTGACACACATAAAGCAGGAGAATTGATTTTATTTCAATCAAATTGTGCCAGTAAATGTCTCATCCGCCATTAAAGCTCACTCATGCGCTGCAGGAATGACTCCAACCATATTTGATGCACCATACCATATGCTGTGAAGGAAGTCCACGTGGCAGTTGCCCGTGATATCACAATCGGTAAAAATTCTGCAACTTTAGATCACGCAATGGCAAGCAACTGTAGATCTTGAGCATCAATGATCTTGTTCCTTCAACACAGTCATCGGCCCTATCATTAACCCTTGAGCAGCTTTTCCATCAAGATTATAACACATCTGTCGATCTGAATCACGTGCATCTTAAGAGCACTTTAGTAGCCCACCTTTTAATGTTTTTAAGGCTGGATTAATGTTCCACGGTATTTCCTTTATTCTTTCAGCTTCATTAGATGAGACACATGGTGGCCACCCGTGATATCGCAATTGACCAAAGCATTGTGGTGGGGCCATCACAGGATGGTGGGGAACGACTGAGATCAAACGGTAGTTGATCAATGGTCATGCAATTTCATCCCCCAGAAGGACATGTGGTGCCCGCCCGCGATATCACAATCAGTAAAAATCCTACAACTTCCAATCACGCGATGGCAGGAAACCATTGATATTCAAAGGCAATTTGATCAACAGTAGCGCAAATTCAATCCCTTCTGCAAAATAAAACATTCATTCAAAAGGATGAGGGGACATCACTAGGCCAACGGTAAACAATGACATAACTTGTTTTTTAAAAGATGAAACATGGGGCCAACCGAGACTTAGGAAATAAAACCCTGCGGAGGAAATAAAGTATTAAAATCAAAGGGACTCAGCCTACATGAACTGATATGACATAAGTTGTTTTAAAACCCCATCAAAAGTAACAACAAAATAGAACCTAGCCAAAGTGTGAAATAAACATTAGGGTTTTACATGAAGACAAAGCCAAAACCCCAACCCTTAGGAAACTCAAACACCATGAAAGACCAGAGACATAAGGCAAGGCATGAGCGAAAAAAAAGGAGAAAAATATTGAAGTTCCATCAGTGGCTCCAGTTGGGGACGTTCATTCCACTAGAATGAAGCGAGAATCCAGAATCTCAAGTAGATCAGACCAAGATGCAGAGACGACCAAAAAGGGACTGTTTAGACAAAACAACCCCAACTATGTACAAAACATATACAAAATATACAAACCTAAACTACTGTTCATGGAAAAGAATACTTCAAGTGAAGTATAATTGCAAGAACTATCCATGAACTAGAAGTTCTATAAGATCTCCTCTCATATCTTGGAGGAAGTACTAATCTTCACCCCACTTACCATTAATAGAAAATGGACCCAACCAGATTGCATCAACTTTCACATGTTTCCCTTTATCTTCCAGTTTGGCATTCCACATTAAAACCAAATCTCCATCTTTGAAACTCCTTGCAGTTGCCCTCTTGTCATACAAATTCTTTACTTGTAACTGCAACTTTGCATTTCTCTTTTGGCCTTCCCTCTTGGTTTCATCTAATTCTATAAGAGCTTCCACTCTCAATTGCATCTCATCATCAATTTCATTATCATACATCTGGAAAAACTTATACATTTCCATTAAGTTATTATGGGGAAACCTAGCATTTATCCCATAAACCAAGTCAAATGGGGCACAACCTATTGCCTTCTTCAAAGTTACCCTATCTGCCCAAACTGCTAATCTCAGCTTAGAATCCCAAGCCCTTTTATTTTGATCTAGGATTCTTTTAATAATCTTCATCAAGCTTTTATTGCTTGACTCTACTTATCCAATTCCCTATGGGTGGTATGGTGATGAATAAGAAATTTGGATGCCATGCTTCTCACAAAACTCTATGTATTCCTCAGATCTAAAACACATTGCATTATCTAACACAATCCTTTCTGGACATCCAAATCTAGTTAATATGTTGCTCATCAGATCCCTTAATGTGTCTACAACCTCTACACCAATATCATAAACAACATTAACAATAACAAATAATCTCATTTAATAGCTCAACATAATAGGATAATATTGAATAGAATTGGCTATTCATCGACATTATCAACTATTTGGAGCATGAGATAACTACAACACAATCCCAAGATAAAATAGGTCATTGATTTGCAATTTTTAGCAAGCTCTAGGTAAAGACGAACAAATAATGAATCATAGAACTTAGATCAGTGCCATATATCCATTGTGGGAGTCAAATTCATAAGTATTCAAGGGTTTATGATAGATTTAACACATAACATATACGATCCCTGATAACATTGCATTGCAATCTCATCAATATGTATTCTAACCCAATACTACTTATCAAATCCTTAACAAAACATATCTGCCTATAATCCCATTTAAGCATTTTAATTAATTGGCCTTGTCAACAAATGATAGGAAGAAGGGATTGGTTTTGATGCGAGGAAACACCCTAGGGGAGGGATTAGTGTATAATTGCTCCAACATAGCTTGATGGAACACTAGATCTTTGCTCATGCTTGGGAAACCTTTCACCAAAAGATGCCATGAATGCACCTTACCCAAAGTATGCTTTAGGACCTCCATGCATACAAATACAAGGATTGTCATTTACCATCTTGCAATAGTGGTACCTAAGATGATGGTACTACCCATCCCTTGGAAATTTCTCTCTTATTACAATTGGATACATCAGTCCTCCTTTTGATTTTGTCAAAAATATATGAAATGATTTCTAAGCAATGCCTTATTGGGTCAATGAGATCACCAAAAGTCTAGGACTTATCAAATGAAGGTATATTATTGACACCTATCCCTTTTCTATTCACTTTTTAGGACTTAGTAATGACTATCCAAAGAGAAAATGAGATAGTGGCAACAACCATTTATATTATTTATCTCACTGCAATCCATTTCATGGCTATAGTCATGTTGTCACCCAATGTAGATTTATTTTTTCAAATTCATAGATAACATGAAGACAAACATGCAACCTTTAATGGTACTTCTCTTATTCATGACTATGCTATATTCCCTTGAAACACCATGATTTATGATGGTTTTTATGCTGAATATCTTCATTAAAACACCCCTATGCAAGTATATTCCTTCACTATTATAGCCTATTGCTGGAATGGATGATCAATGGTATGAAAAGGTAAAAATACAACTATGCTTTGTTTCCTTCACTACTTTTTGTTGATTATTGATTGTTGTTCATATGCACTTGTACCATTGTAATGCTTGATGTCCTACATGAACTTGCATGGATGTCTTGTAGCATAACCTCATAGTTGTTGTTCATATACACTTGTACTATGGCCTTGGCTTCCAAAATGAGACCTCTCCTAAATCATAACTGCTTAATTGTCATTTGTAACTTTTTGTTTCTTGTATGCAATCATGATCCATTTTGGATCAATCATGATGACCAAAACCCCTACATGAAAGATTATGAACATAGAAATTGTATCTCGATCACATGATATGAGGGTTCCATTGTTGTCATAAACCTCTTGTAATGACATGTTTTCCATAGGCATATTATCTATGCCAACTAGAGTTGATGTTTATTGAATGTCTTTTCCTTTTATGCCTTTCCTTAAAACATCATGCATTGAATGTTATCTGGCAACTTGTTTGCCTAATGTTTGATTGTGAAGGCCTTGAATAGAGCCTTGTGCAACTTTAGATTTTTTTTTTTGTTTTCCCTCATGAGACCATTGTAGCATGCATTGTCAGTTGTCCTTATCAATGACAATGACGTTTACCTATTGCATTCACTTTCACCAGTACACCCATGAATGAATAATATCAATCCCCTTTGCCTCTTGTAGCTCTTGCAAAGGTGTTGTCCTTGTACTTGTATCATGACCTTGATTCAACCATTTCTCTTCTTTTGTTATGTGTAATAAATACACATAGTCTCCTCATTTTATCTTTATTGGAAAGCCACCTGTCACATATGTGGGTGACCTAAAAACTCACCTTCCTATGTGATGTGTGACTATCAAATAGGGTTATGGTGAGAGGGGCTTGAAAACAACTTGAAATGCTTCCTCATTGTTTAAAATATGCATAATTGAACTTGATCCATCTATGAAGTCACTTCCTTTATAAACAGATCATGGATCTTCTTAAGAAGATTGAAGGACATATCAACAAAGTATGTTGCATCTTTTGAATCTATCCTTTCCTGTCTTGTCTTATGTTACTAGTCTTTTATGGTATTGGGAAAATCCTAAGGTTGGGGTTTTGTCTTTGACCGAATCCCTCTATCTCTCTCCCCTCTACCCATAACCTTAAACCCTAAACCCTTAACGCTTAAATCCTCTACCCTCTCTCTCTCTCTCAAGTCTCTCCCTCCTACCCTCTCTCCCTCTCTTAGGTCTTTATCTATCTCTCACTCACTCCCTCTATGTGTCTCCCCTCTACCCTTAAACCCTCTACCCTCGTTTAACCCTCTACCCCATATCTCTCCTCCCTCCCTCTTTCCTCTCTCTCTCTCATCACCCTCCTACCCCTTCCCTCTCTCCTCTCCTCCACTCTTATCTCCTCCTCTACCCTTAACCCTCTACCCTTAACCCTCTACTCTCTATCTCTCTCCCACTCCCTCCCTCTCTCTCCCCTCTACCCATAACCCTAAACCCTCTACCCTCTACCCTCTACCCTTAACCCTGTCTCCCTCTATCTCTCTCCCACTCCCTCCCTCTCTCTTTATCAAGTATCTCCCTCCTAGAACCACTCCCTCTCTCAGGTCACTCTCTCTCTCTCACTCACTCAGTCACTCTAGCTCAAGTCTAAAATTTTGAGGAATTTTCTCTTTGCCACTTGACCTAGGTCTCAATTTTGAAACCCTTGTCCCCATGAATTATTAGGGTTTTATTCCCTAGAGCATGAAAATGTTATAATTTGAGGTTGACCTGCTTGGTCAGTCGTCAACCCCTTAAGTCACCTCTTGAGCCATTCGACATGTCAGTTCATCGACCCCATTAGCTCGAAGAACTAGTCATCATTTTCCCACCGCATTATGTCTTCTCCTAAAGTTGGGTTTTAATTTTAATCCGATGACGTAAGCCTAAGCCATTAACCCCAGTGGTCATGTCACCGACAACTTAGCCAAAGCCTTTCATTAAATACTAACTGTGCAATGTGTAGGTTTTTCAGATTCGAAGATATGGAAGAAGATCTCAATTGTCCCCCACCAGCTCGTAGACCTAAGGTGTCAGCCTGTTATTTAGCGCGAGGTTAGCAAAAGGTAGATGTGTGTCCTTTATGGAATGTGAGGCCCAATCTCCACTATTGAGCTCATAACCCATGGTTTTATATCGACAACCAAGATCAAAAGCTAATGTAAATCTTTGTCATTCCCCGCTAGCTCACAGGAGGAAGATGAAGGTTGGTTAAAAGCTGCGAGGTCTACGAGATTGTGATGCGTAGCTCCAGCCGTTTAGTTTCCAAAGTGCATAGGACTTGTAGACATGGTAGTTGGTTTCTGAGATGGATTAATGTTATTGGTCATGAGGAAGGTCAGCAATGCTTCGTTGGATGTCAAACCGAGTTAGCCTGAGATAAACCATTTGATCTACCAACTCTTTAGGAGATCAATAGGTAGTATTCAAAGTTGGAAAATGACACATGGTGGTCATTTTATCGTACAACTGGTGAAGCATTAATGAATTATTCCTTGCTTGTGTAGTCACGTCGATCTCAATCTGTGTGATGATGTTGTTGTTGGCAATCATGAAGGGTGATTTGTAGATTCTCGTGCAGCTCAAGTTAAACGGTGACAGTACATACGCCACCAAATTGCCATGTTTGCACATGCATTTTTACTAAGCATTGATGGAGGTTTCTATTACCTCACACAATAAATACAAGAGGAATTAACTACTAATTGTGTCATTCTTGTAGTAGTTAGAGCGCTTTTTGGGCCGAGTCTAATCAAGTTTGAGTGCTTGTCTGACAAGAGAAAATGAGTAAGTCAGTAAGAAGGTTTGTTTGTTTGAGCTTACAAAAGCTCGGTCCTGCTATTTAGGAAGGTGCTTTGGTTGACAAGCCCAGGCTTGTGCCCACTAGATGTAGTAGAAGGTTACAATTCTAGGACATTGCTGCTCAACTGGTAGATGACAAAGGCAAGCAGTCGGTGTGCTCTATTACTAGTGTCAGTAGGAAAATAAGGTATGGGCATGACTCCTTTGCATGCCAACACTCACCCATTGACCTTACGAATAACACTTATGATGGTGTAACCGATAACGACTCTAACTACTATCGGTATTTAGCTCGCTTCAATCACGGTCTACCCTCTGATGAGGAAGTGATATCTATGGTGCCATTGAAAATTAAAACCCCAAGCGAACGGACTAGAACCGTATTGGGAAAGGACAAGAAAGAAGAGGAGGTTGAGGTTTCCTCTCCTCCTCTAGTAACAATTAGAAGCAGGCATGTATACCGGGGTCTAAGTGTTGGTAAGGGTAGGGTGGCGGATAAATAAGAAGTTGTTGTGTGGGATGTAAAATTTTGTGTTGATGATGTTGTTGTTGGTGGTGTTGGTTCTGCGTGTGTGGCACATTTTTATGTCGATTGTGTGCCTTCGTGGAAATTTTGTTGCCTGGTTTTTTTGTGTGGATAGCAACAAAGGGGATTTTGATGACAATTTGCATTCCCTTTTATAATGGTAGTTACAACTTTAGCTTTCCCTAGTTGCACTATGTTTTGTAGATTCAATGTGTGGGAAGTTTTGAAATGAAAGTCAAATACAATGGAGATTTTGTTCAAATGAAAATTTGTGGTGAAATTACATTTGAACCCGAAGCTTGTTGCTCCCTTGTCATTTAAAAGGGAATTCAAGGCTCATTTGTAGGGAGAGAACTGATGAAAGATCTAGCTAGGTTTTGAGTTGAATATATGGGTAGAAAGATAGGAATAGAATAGATAGCATGTTTTGAGTTTTGGATGAATATATGCAAATTATCTTAAATTGTATGCAAATATGACTTATAAGCATGAATAAACATATAATTATAATATATTTTCTCTCCTTATGTGGATTTGAGTGAATTTTGAATGAAATGTTAATGATGTTGTCATTCTTCTTTTGAGAATTTGTTCAATTGTGTGTCTATGTTTTTGCTTTGTTCATGTGTGTCTATGTTTTTGCTTTCATTCAAGAAAATCAATTAAATGCTTAAATGGAGTCATAAGTTTACAATTATTTACAAAGGATTTGATAAGTAGTAATATATCAGAGAATTGAGCTCCATAATGCAAGGTATTATATGAGTAGTCCATTCTATTAAATTCTTGGGTCATTTATGCTAATGGTAAATGGGTAACTAAGTATTTAAGTGAGGAAGAATAAAAGAATAATATGTAAATGGGTCACTCACTCACTCCCTCTATCTCTCTCCCCTTAACCCTCTCTCTCTTTCCTCTCTCTCCCTTCCTTCCTTCCCTTCCGTCCAGCCACCCTCTGTCTCCTCCCCTCTCTATCCGTCCTCCTTCTCTCCTCCTCCTATCTTCCCCTTCCTCTATCCTCTCCACTCCCTCTTTCTCTCCTTTGAGATCCCTCTATCTCTTTCCTCCACCCATAACCTAAAACCCTAGGCTTGAGCTCCAGACCCTTAGGCATAGGCCATCTGCCACACCCTCTCTCCTCTCCCATCTCCCGTTCTCTGTCCATCCAAGCCCCTTCCTTCCTTCCTTGTCCCTCTTCCATTCCCTCCATATCTCTCCTCCTCCCTCCCTCTTTCCCTCTCTCTCCAGTCTCACCCCTCACCCCTTTCCTCTCTCAGTTTCTCTCTCTCCTCCTCCTCTCTTATAATCCTCTCCTCTGCAACCCCATCATCTGCCATGACCATCTGCTCTTCTCATCATATGTCCACTCCACTCCTCTTCTCTCCTTCAGTCCCTCTGTCTCTCTCCACTCTTTTATAAACCCTAAACCATGTCAGGCCATGTATCCTACTTCCTCTCTCTCTCTCAAGTCTCTCCCTCCTCCCCCCTCTCCCTCTCTAAGGTATCTCTCTCTCACTCACTCTCTCTATCTCTCTCCCCTCTACCCTTAACCATAAACCTTAAACCCTTAACCCTTAAACTCTAAACCCTTAAACCCTTAACCCTTAAACTCTAAACCCTTAATATTAGATGTGTATTAAAACATTATAAAAGTGTAAATTTTTGGAGTTCCATTAGGAATTTAATGATAAATTATGATGAATAGGAAAATCTAAGGCACTTTAATATTTTAAACTAAAAAGTTAGAGTTCAATTAGGATTAGTGTTCACTTAGGGTTAGGTTTAGGGTTTCAATTAATGTTCAATTTGGGTTAGGATTGAGGATGAGGTTGGGGTTTAATTAAGGTTATGAATTCAATAAGAGTTCAAATAGGGTCAAGGTTAAGGTTAGGTTGGGAATAAGGTTCAATTAGGATAAGAATTAGTGTTAGGGTTAGGATTAGAGTTCAACTGTAGTTCAAAGTTAGGGTTATGGTACAATTAGGACTACTGTTCAATAAATGTTCACTTAGGGTTAATACTTAATTAAGGTTAGTTTTAAAGTTCAATTAGGGTTTGGGTTAGGTTTGGGATTATGAATCAAGTAGGTTTGGGTTAGGGTTTGATTAGAGTTAGGTTTAGGGTTTAGTTAGAGTTAGGGTTAGGGGTAGAATCAATTATGGTTAGTGGTCAATTACAATTAGATTTAGTGTTCAATTAGGGTAAGGGTTAGAGTCCAAATAGGGTTAGGGTTTAACTAGAGTTAGGATTAGAATAGAATAAAGTTTTGTGTTTAATTATGATATCTAGAATTTAGTATAATTTTATAAAATGAAATGATTTGGACACAAAGAAAAAAAATAGAAAAGTAGATTTTATATAGATCTTATTTCTTAATTTATTCTAAAATTCTAATTAATAATTGTTTAATTAATTTAAAATGAATATTTAATTTAATTTAATTTAATTGTATTAGATAATTAGTAAAACTAAATAGATAATAAATATTTTATGGATTTTAAAAATTAGAATTTAGTTTAATTTTATTTGTAATGTCAAATATTAAAATTTTAGATTGAAATACTTAATTTATTTTAAAATATTTATAATTAATGTTCAATTTATAAACTAATATTAAGACATTAATAAATATAACCTGTGGCATAATGTATTAAAGACGCATCAAAGTATTTATCATTCCTTCAGCTTCACCGTATGAGACACGTGGTGCTTGCCTGTGATATCACAATCAATAAAGACCTCGCAACTTTTGATCACACGATGACGGGCAACCGTGGATCCCAACCATCGGTAATCCTGTTCATTCAACACAGTCGCCAACCTTGTTATTAACCATCGAGCACCTTTGTACCGGGATTATAACATCTCCATTGATTTAAAACATGTGCATCTTATAATTGCTTTAGTAACTCGTGGCATAATGTATTAAAGACACATCAAAGTATTTATCATTCCTTTGGCTTCACCAGATGAGACATGTGGCGCTCGCCCGTGATATCTCGATCAACTAGTGGGGTCATTACGGGATGGCGGGGAATGACTGAGATCACACGACGATTGATCTACGACCATGCAAATTTGTCCCTTTGCAAAATAAATGTAAGGAAAGAAGAGGTGTGGAAGCAACTTTCCTAACGTCAAAACCATAAGGAAGAATGCAAACAGTGCTTTTAATTTTCAAATTACAATCCAATTAAGACACACATGAAAGATTTACAGAAATAGAGAAGATACTCAAAGACAATGAACAACAAATTTACGTGGGAAACCCTTACAGGAAAAAACCCACCACACCAAGCTAAATCTCTTTGTATTACAGTAACAAATAATTACATACAATGCGAAGATACAACTCTCTGGTATCAGTTCATAGTAGCTTCATTCACTGTTCATCCAGTTACAGAAATGCTCTCAACAATCCGATTCCATTTCATTCTCAGAATTGATCTCCTTTTATCTAATCACATTATGATTTTTGTCTTCTATTCATCCTTATCTGCCATTGTTCCATCGTAGAAAGTTTCCTCTTGAGCATTGATTTTTCCTTGCATGCAGTTCAGCTCCAGCGTCGCAACTGCTACAAAAAATATAACCACCAACCATTTGAATTTTGCTTCCTCTGATTGGTCAATGAGATGCCACATAGGAAAGTCAAACGATCAAGGGTGTTCAACCTATGTTGGCATGTCAGTGAGACACTAACCATGTCTCCCTAATGCCAACACAATAAGCATTCGATATCGGCGTAGGTTCCACTAGTCGGTAAGATGACATAGAAAACGCCATGAGTCATACCGACTCCATCGATAACCATTCCATTCCTATCGGAAAGAGTTTTCCTCATCGGCAAGACTCATACCAATGCTCACAAGTCACATCGATTTCAACTTTTCCATCGGCAAGACTTTTTCGTTCGCCAAGAGGTTTCGCCGAGTCTCCTCAAGTTTCACCGAAGCACCTGACAGTCGGCAAGACATTCATCTTTTGCCAAGACTTCACTTCGAGCAAACATGTCTTACTAAGTCGGCAAGACTTTTTTCTTTCACTGAGACCTCACACCGAGCACTCATGTCTTACCGAGTCGGCAAGAAATTTGACCTTCACCAAGACCTTTCATTGAGCAAACATGTCATACTGAAGACTATTGACGAGACTCTCCATCGGTCGCCAAGACTTCATACCGAAGTCTTTGAGTCACCATGAAGACCCCAAGTGTATCCCCGTTGGCAAGACCTTCCATTGTCACTGGGACTTCATACTGAGCGATCAAGTCACCCCGAAGACACTAGTCGCTGTGAGTCTCCCTAAAGCCCGATAAGAACATACTGTCGGCCAGAGGTCTCCATTCGACAAAAGGTCACAATGATAGTTTAATCGGCAAGACACCAACCTTGTCTCAGTGACTTGGAACATTTTAAAGGATTCAGAACAGTTAGTTGGCCAGACATCAATAATGTCACATCGACTTTGCCTTCAAGGAGTTACATGTCAGTATGGATTGAGGAAAATATTCCAACAATCTGCCACTTGACGAAGACCTTACTGACAACTCCAGAGCATAATAAAACTACTGAAATTCATGGGCCAAGAGGCCCATCGATCTGGCACACCACCTGTATTTGTCTATGCTCACAGGCTTCATCAATGCATCTGCAACATTCTCTAGAGTATCCACTTTCTCCAAAGAGACCTTCCCATCCTCCACCATATCCCATACAAAATGATACTATACATCTATATGTTTAGTCCTGACATGGAAAGTAGGATTTTTCGCCAAACATATAGCACTCTGACTGTCACAGTAAATAGTAATTTTTCCTGCATCAAAACCAATGTTAGAACACAAATGTTTTAACCAGATTGCTTCTTTACAAGAATGTGTAGCTGCCATGTATTATGCCTCTTTAGTGGAAAAAGCGACTACAACCTACCGCTTGCTCATCCAACTTATTACACCACCATTCATCATGAAAATATATCCACTGGTGGATCTTCTACTGTCAATGTCCCCTGCCCAATCAGAATCCACATAACCTTGAATGCTGAGAGTCCTCTGCGATTCAACCAAGTCACCATGGTAACACAGAGCATATTCTGAAGTCCCCTTTAGATATCTAAACACTTTCTTCACAACATCCCAATGTGTCCTTCCAGGATTTTCCATAAACTGACTAAGACCTCCCACTGCTTGGGCAATGTCTGGCCTTTTACAAACCATTGCATACATTAGACTGCCAACCGCACTAGCATATGGCACACTGGTCATGTCCTCCATCTCAGTAGGAGATTTTGGACAATCCTCAACAGATAGCTTCGTTCCCTGCATAACTGGAACAACTAACTGCTTGCAATTAGTCATACAAAATCTCTCTAGAACAGTCTTGACATACTTACTCTGACTAAGCCAAAGTTTTCTATTCTTCCTGTCCCTGGTTATTTCCATTCCTAGAATATACCCTGCTGCACCAAGATCTTTCATTTCGAACTTTGCAGAAACTGAGACTTAAGATCAGAAATCATTAGCTTACTATTTCCTATGAACAACATATCATCAACATAGAGAGCAATAATAATAACTCGATCACTTTCAGCTTTGTAATATACACAATGATCACATTTTGATCTTACAAATCCCAATGACAAAACAAACGTGTCAAATTTCTGGTACCACATTCTAGGAGACTGTTTTAAACCATACATAGATTTCTTCAACTTGCAAACCAGTCTTTCTTTACCTTTTTCCACAAAGTGCTCGAGTTGGGACATATAAATTTCTTCTTCAAGATCACCATGAAGAAACGTTGTCTTCACATCCATTTGTTCAATCTCTAAGTCATACGCAGCTGCAAGTGACAAAAGAAATATGATAGATGTCAGCTTAGCTACAAGAGAAAATATTTCTCCATAATCAATTCCCTCTACCTGAGAGTAACCTTTCGCAACCAGCCTCGCTTTATATTTTTCTACACTACCATCCAGACCAATTTTCTTTTTAAATACCCATTTGTAGCCCACAACTTTTTTGCCTTTAGGCAATGGCACCAAACTCTAGGTATCATTCTTTTCCAATGATGACATCTCTTCATTCATGGCTTCCAACCAAGAGTTTGAATTAGACATTTTAAATGCCTCTTTCACAGTCCTAGGTTCATTAGTGCTAGAAATTAAAGCATAGGAAGTAGACTCTATTAAAGAAAACCCATACCTATCAAGTTGCTTTCTTTCATGAGTTGACCTCCTCACAGGTTGAGGCTAAGGTGGTTCTTCATCTTCTTTAGAACTTTCAGAGCTACTTGAGTTTTCCTTAGTATCAGGTACATTTTTATTTTTCAATTCCTCTTTATCTGGTGTCAGAGGAATTTCTGCTACATCCTTTTTATTTTTGGATTTCTTCTCTAACTGTAGATCCAAAGTAGAAGGCTTCAGCTCATGAAAGATAATGCTTTTGCTGTACAAAACCTTCTCAGTCTCAGGATTCCAAAGCTTGTATCCTTTTATGCCAACACTATATCCAATAAAAATACACTTTACAGCTTTGTTTTCCAACTTAGATCTTTTTTCAAACGACACATATGCATATGCCTCACAACCAAAGACACAAATATGTCTCATAGAGGGCTTCTTTCAAGACCATGCTTCCAAAGGCATCTTCTCAACAAGAGCAGAGTTAGGAGAATGATTTATGAAGTAACATGCTGTAGAGACTGCTTCAACCTAGAACTTCTCCTCCAAGCCAGCACTGTTGAGCATACTTCGCGCTCTTTCCATTACTGTCCTATTGAACCTTTCAACAAATCCATTTTGCTGTGGAGTGTAAGGTGTAGTCTTATGTCTTTTAATCCCATGATCCTTACAGTACCTTTCGAATTCATCTAAACAAAACTCACCGCCATTGTCAGTCCTTAAACATTTTATTTTCCTACCAGTCTGATTTTCAACAAGGTTTTTAAATTCCTTAAATCGACTGAACACTTCTGATTTACTTCTCAGAAAATATACAAATACTCTTCTTGAATAATCATCAATAAACGACACACAGTATCTTGATTTAGATAAAGAAGGAACATTCACTAGACCAAACACATCAGAATGAATATAATCAAGCAAACCAAAAGATTTGTGAGGACTAGAATAAAATGAAACATGGTGCTGCTTTCCATATATGCAATGTTCACAAAATTTGAATTCGAGGATTACAATCTTCAAGCCCTTCTACCAGGTTTTTATTTTTCAAGGTTTTTAAACCTTTCTCACCAATGTGGCCAAGCCTATGATGCTAGAGCATAGTCTTTTCTACTGGAAGTTTAACCTCCATGGAGTTTACAACATCAAGAACGTTTTCCTTCTTTTCTCCATGAGTAGCTTTTAGTGACTTTGCAGAGACACTATTGCATTGAACAACATGTGCATCCAACTTGTACAAGGTACCAATTCGAGCACCCCTAGCCAACACCATAGAGACTCTAGTCATCTTGTAGCCATTTCCAAAAATTATGACTTGCACTCCAATATCATTTAGTTTACTTACAGAAAGTAAATTATGAGCCAGACCTGTTATATTTATCACATCATTGATTCCCTTCACTCTTCCATTAGGGAATTGAATTCTGACTCTTCCACGACCAACAATTTCCAAAGATGAATCACTTGAAAAATACACCTTTCCACCATCATAGTTTTCATACTTTGTGAACCAGTCTCTATGAGATGTCATGTGGAAAGATTCTCCATAATCAATCAGCCAGACATCATCAGATGCTCGCATAGCCAAGGCTGCAATGAAGGCATCTGCATCACTCTGAGAAGAATCATTGTCAGAAGATGTCTTCTTCTTCTTCTTTTTCTCCTCCTTGCAATCCTTTCAGACATGACCAGGTTGCCCAGAATTCCAACACTTCACCTTGGACTTCTTGCTAGGAGACTTTGATCTCTCTTCTGATTTCGATCTAGATTTCTTGTCCTTCTTTCCTTTCTCCTTCGATCTACCTCTAACAGCTAGAGCCTCCTTTGCCATCTCAGAAGATTTTCTTCTCATCTCTTCCAACAAAAAAGAAGCAACAACATCTTCCATCTTGAAAGTGGATGTTGTACTCCCAATAGCCATCACCAGATGATCCCAAGAATCTAGCAAAGAACACAATAAGAGCATACAACAATCTTCATCTTCAATCTTCACACCAATAGATGTTAACTGAGCAATCAACATGTTGATTGCATTCAAATGATCAGCAATAGATCCTCCCTCCTGCATTCTCAAAGAGTACAACTTCTTCCTCAAGAATAATTTGTTCACCAAGGACTTGCCTTGATAAATAGATGCTAGTCTTTTCCACAAGGAAGATGCAGTCTTTTCTTCATGCACGTTCAGAAGAATAGAGTCTGCCAAACAGACCCTTATCAGACCCTTAGACTTTCTATCTACAAGATCCCAATCCTCTTGCTTCATGCCTTGAGGCATCGTTCTAGACACAGCAAGCCATAGATCACGATCCACTAACAAGACTTCCATTTTGAGTTTCCACAACTCAAAATTGCTACCATTGAATTTCTCTATTTCCATCTTTCTGGATGTGCTCGCTATCTTAATCTGTAATTAAATTATCAGACCTCTAACAAACTCCCACTGAAAAAGAATTGACACAAAAAATCCAACCCACTCACAAGGATAACACAACTGGCTAGGCTCTGATACCACTTGTAAGGAAAGAAGAGGTGCGGAAGCAACTTTCCTAACGTCAAAACCACAGGGAAGAATGTAGACAGTGCTTTTAATTTTCAAATTACAATCCAATTAAGACACACATGAAATATTTATAGAAATAGAGAAGATACTCAAAGACAATGAATAACAGATTTACGCGGGAAACCATTTCGGGAAAAAACCCACCACACCAAGCTGAATCTCTTTGTATTACAGTAACAAACAATTACATACAATGTAGAGATACAACTCTCTGGTATCAGTTCATAGTAGCTTCATTCATTGTTCATTTAGTTACATAAATGCTCTCAACAATCCGATTCCATTTCATTCTCAGAATTGATCTCGTGTTATCTTATCACATTCTGATTTTTGTCTTCTATTCATCCTTATCTGCCATTTTTCCATCGTAGAAAGTTTCCTCTTGAGCATTGATTTTTCCCTGCATGCAGTTCAGCTCCAGCGTCGTAACTGCTACAAAAAATATAACCACCAACCATTTGAATTTTGCTTCCTCTGATTGGTCAATGAGATGCCACATAGGAAAGTCAAACAATCAAGGGTGTTCAACCTGTGTTGGCATGTCGGTGAGACTAAACCATGTCTCCCTGATGCCAACACATCCAACATTTGATATCGACGTAGGTTCCACCAGCCGGCAAGATGACATAGCGAACGCCATGAGTCATATCGACTCCACCGATAACCATTCCATTCCTATCGGCAAGAGGTTTCCTCATCGGCAAGACTCATACTGATGCTCACAAGTCACATCGATTTCAAATTTTCCATCGGCAAGACTTTTCCGTTCGCCAAGAGGTTTCGCCGAGTCTCCTCAAGTTTCATCGAAGCACCTAACAGTCAGTAAGAAATTTGTCTTTCGCCAAGACTTCACTCCGAGCAAACATGTCTTACCGAGTTGGCAAGACTTTTTTCTTTTGCCGAGACCTCACACTGAGTACTCATGTCTTACCAAGTCAACAAGACATTTGACCTTCGCCAAGACCTTTCACCAAGCAAACATGTCATACCGAAGACTATCGACGAGACTCTCCATCGGTCACCAAGACTTCATATCAAAGTATTTGAGTCACCGTGAAGACCCCAAGTGTATCCTCATTGGCAAGACCTTCCATTTTCGCTAGGACTTCATATCGAGTGATCAAGTCACCTCGAAGACACCAGTCACTGTGAGTCTCCCCGAAGCCCGATAAGAACATACTATCAACCAGAGGTCTCCATTCGACAAAAGGTCACAACGAATGCTTCTTGTCACAACGATAGTTCATTCGGCAAGACACCAACCTTGTCTCAGCGACTTGGAACATTTCAAAGGATTCAGAACAGTTAGTCGGCTAGACATCAATAATGTCACACAGACTTTTCCTTCAAGGAGTTACATGTCAGTATGGATTGAGGAAAATATTCCAACAATAAAAACATTTATTAGGTGAGAGGGCCCAGTAGTCGTGCGGGGTGAAAAATAAAAACATTTATTAGGGGAGAGGGCACACTCAATCGTGATGATAATACCCAGTCTTACCACATATTTATACTATATATTGTAAATAAACAGTCCAAATGTAAATAAAGAAAAAACCAAATGTTGATAAAAAATGGACCCATACTTGAACACATGAGAACCTCTAAATGTTATATGAAAAAAACATAAATACATTCATGAAGAAGTGAAATAAGTATTTTTTTGTTTCAAATAAAATATCACAACTCTCCACTATAATATATCATTTAAAAAATAAAATGCTCATTTAATAAAATAAGACACTCATTTAAACAAGTATTGTTATCATAGTGAAAAAATATTGTTCTTATGTGTACAACAATTGGGGTAGCAATGTACAAGCATTGGATAATTGTATATTAATAGTTTGTCCTATCACAAATATAAAAGGTGAGCACAATAAATAACATGTATTTTCCCATTAAATGTGAAGGATTTTCAAAAAGTTTTAGTGTTCAACTATTGGTCCATTTTTGTTCAATATAAGTTGTATTTTAAATCAATATGTGTTGTTTTTATAACAACAAATAGATTTTTTGTGTTCAACTATTAGTCCATATGTGTTGAATATAAAAGGTAGAGATATCAAAGATTTATGGTTATCAATAAGTATTTTTTCCACTTAGGTTGTATATTAATTTAAATTTAAATAAAAATATCATATTCTACAAGCAACAAATGATATTTTTTTGGTTCAACTATTAGGGGTTCCATGATAAATTTTGGTCGAACCTTTAAAAATTCAAATTTTAGACACTTCTCAAAAGATCTACCGATGTGGCAACTTGCATGATGAGTCACACCTCCAAAGCTTAGTTATAGATAAGTAAGAGACCAGTCTACATTTAAAAAAAAATGAAGGTTCTGCGATATTCCAATCAATTGCTACATGTTGAGAAAGTTAGCCTGCACGACTAATGGGCCCCCTCCCCTAAAGGAATAAGGGGACATCAATAGGTCGAAAACAAACAATGACATAAGTAGTTTTAACTAGGGAACACGGGACCAACAAAAGACTTAGGGAAAATAAAGTCAGACGAAGGAAATAATACAATAAAACAAAAGGGGACCCAGCCTAGATGTACGAAGCGATGGGGCTTAAGTCGTTTTAAAGCCTTCCCAAAAAGTAATGGCCAAATAGATCCCATCCAAGGTGTAAGATGAACACTAGGGTTTTCATGAAGATGAAGATAGAACCCCATCCTTAGGATTTTCCCAAACACCATAGATGACCAGAGACACAAGGTAGGATAAAATAGAACACATAGAACAAAACTTTGAAGTTCCATCAATACCCAGAACCCTAAACCCTAAACCATTAAACCTTAACCCTTAAACCCAAACCCTTAAACCCTCTACCCTCTCTCTCTCTCAAGTCTCTCCCTCCTACCCCCTC